>JAJOZX010012774.1:27500-92500 GCA_023014485.1 Bathynomus jamesi | reverse complement strand
AAATAACGGGTGTAAGTTGACAAGTCGAAGGTTCGAGACAACAGTTGCGAAAAACTTTTTTACGCATAGAATAGTAAATAGCTGGAATAGTTTGCCGGTAGAAGTAATTAGTAGCACGTCTATAAACATGTTTAAAAATCGATTAGACGCATATGTTGATAGAAAGGGTATAGTTTAAGGTAGTAAAATTAAGGCTTTCTGGGGATAGATCCCACAGCTCAACACAAGTGTTGTGGGATATAGGGAGGCAGCGTCTTGGGTTAGGGGATACTCTCTGTCCTTACACGCCCCATTTAAAGAGATTCCTCTGCCGAGCGGTGCCCCCCATAGTACTGTGAGGTATTGAAAAACTCATGATTTTCACTTGCCCCACAAACACCTTTAAATGGGAGACCCATAATGGGTACACACACATTTCTACATTACTGTACAGTCTTTACAGCCACACCTACACTTTTCCTCGTTAGTGTATATATTGTAATGTATATGGTTGTAAATTTTGACTTGGTCCGCAATCGATATGGACCGTGACTTGATGGATACCGTAATGAAATTGACTGGATTCTTTGGATCTGATATATTTGCATGTCCGTTATAAATAGATATAGAGTGTAACATTTGTGGATAGTAGTCTATTATGACTTGATCCTCTGGATTGAGAGATTCTATCTTTAGTTTTAAATCGATAATTAATTAGTTTTAAATTGATAATTATTTAGTTTCGTAAAAATTGGTCGTTGCCAATTTACCGGCGGCTTTTACATAAATTTCTTATGTTTTTGTGGTTCGGAACCCACGTAAAATTGTAGGTCCCCTCCGCCACCACGGAGGACATGCACAATACACGATTGCGAACACAGTTAGCTAGACCAGCCATGAGTGGATCCTAGGGTCTTTGTTGGTCTGAAACATTATAACATTATAACATTATAACATGTTCTTACTGGAACATGTGACGTTTGTTCAACCAATGAGGTCTGGGAATATCAGTCACGTGATGCCACACCAAAAATTCGTCCAATCCTTTAATCATAAACAGTTTTAGTGTCTCACTAGTACTTGATATATATAACTAAATCATTTAATATTGTAAAATAGGTAACATAAGTTAATTAACTAACACAATTAAATAACAGTTAGGAATTTGTAAAACTCATAATATAATGTATTTTAAAGTTGTTTCCAAGTTTCAGGATCAATTTATCCTCAATATATTTTGCCACACCCTTTTTTCTTAGCTAAATAATAGGCCATGGGGCTGAAATGTCTTTTGGGCAGTAAGTTTGAACTTTCTGCGCTTCATATAACCGGATTTTTCCAGTTTGAACCTCCTCCTCTTGTATAAAACCGCTTTTAAACGCCCTTGTATAAACCGATGGTTAACGCAGTTTCGAAAATGGCGTCTGATAGTCATGTGCGTCGTAAACAGAGCTGTTATCATCGAGTTCTTAACCGCAGAGAAGGAAACAGTTGGGAATATTCACAAACGTCTACAAAACGTTTACGGAGATGCTGTTGTTGATCGAAGCACAGTTGAACGCTGGTCTAAACGTGTGAGATCATCGGAGAGAGGGAGAGCCAGCCTCGATGATGAGCCACGCAGCGGTCGCCCGGCATCGGCTGTCACATCTCCTGTGCAACGTGCTAACAACATCATTCGATCAAATCGGCACGTCACATACAAGGAGCTATCACTGGAGCTAGGAATTAGTGAAGGACGTGTGAATACGATAATTCAGCAACTGGGATACTCAAAAGTGTGTTCACGGTTTGTTCCTCGCCAACTGACTGAAGATCACAAAACCCAAAGAAAAGAAATTGCTTCCGAGTCGTTGGTTCGATACGAGACAGAAGGGGATGACTTCCTTTTACGAATTTTGACTGGGGATGAGACTTGGGAACACCAATTTGAACCTGAAACAAAAAGCCAATCCATGGAGTGGCATCAAGCAGACTCCCCACGCAAGAAAAAATTCAAAATGGCTCCCTCTGCAGGAAATGTTATGGCCACCATCTTCTGAGACATGAAAGGGGTGATTCTGGTGGACATTATGAAGAAAGAACAAACAATCAACTCAGAGGCATATATTGCTACCCAAGAGAGACTCCAGAGACGTATAAAGCGAGTTCGACCGGAGAGAAAACTGGAAGACTTCCTTCTTTTGCACGATAACGCAAGACCACGCAACAGTTTGCAAACAAGAGAGGCCATCACAAAAATGCGCTTGACTATGTTACCCCACTCTCCATAGAGCCCTGATCTGGCACCTTCAGACTTCCATTTGTTCGCGCCATTGAAGGATGCTATTCATGGAAGAAAGTTTTAGAGTGACAATGAACCCAGCGGACTTTTACCAGCAAGGAATAAAGGCCATTGTACCTTGTTTCGAGGTGGAGGAAAGCCGTAGAAAAGGATGGAGACTATGTGGAAAAATAAAATCTTGCAAAAAAGGTATGTAACTACTTGTGTACAAAATTTCTGAAACTTACAAGGAAACTTGGAAAGAAAAAAAAAGGTGGGGCAAAATATATTGAGTGGCCTTCGTACAATTGTCTTTACCAATGCGAAATAAAAATTGAATTCAGGGTGGGGAAGAACAGGGCACAACGTAGATCGATAGTGAATCAGTCAGTGAAGATGAGTTTGTTATAGAAGAGGGCCGTACATAGTTCATTAGACGATCGCATTTTCCCTCCCTTCTCATTTTTATTTTAATATTTCCATCGAGCCCGTGGGAAATGGACCTACTTTTAAGATGAACTTAGGCCAGCGAAGTTAGTTTAATTCTTCTCTAGGGGTTGCAAAAGGAGTTCTTTGCGGATCTAGGCCTATTCTTGTCTCGCGCTAAGCCATATTCCCCATTTCTTTAGACCTACTTCATTTCTGATTAAGGCTTATTCTCCTTTATTAATTATATAACGTAAGAAATCTAATTTAATATGTAAAACTTAATATTAAATATTAAAACTTAGTTGTGTTTTATAATAACAGTGAAAGTCGTAATTCTCGTTTAAAATTCGTAATAGAGACATGCTCATTATTATAAAGTAAGATCATTGTAAAGGTAACAAACAGTGAATGTCACTTAGCGCAGGGGGTAAGATTGGTTTGGAAAACATCGTGTCCGCGCTACCAGCCGTACAATAATAACGTCAAACTTACCTACAAACGGTTCAATGGAAGGGTCACCTTTTAGCCACCAGCTACCAGGGGTCACCGGAAAGGGACGTCACCTGTGAGGAACCACGCACTCAACACGGTAGATGTACTTTAGGTACCAAGAGTACAATTAGGCAAAAATAATACGTGTATTACTAAAAATAGTTCTAAAGTACTAAATTTAGAGCGTACGTTATAGCCCAGTGTGTCCCAACAATTGGAACCCATGCTATAGAGCAGGGGTAGGCAAACGTTTTTGAAAATGGGTCAGTTTGATTTATTGGTAATTTGATAATGGGTCAGTGTTCAAAATTTAAATCAAAATACACTATTTTCGGGACATTTTAAAATAAAAAACACTCTTCATGTAATATATAACTAAATCATTTAATATTGTGAAATAGGTAACATAAGTTAATTAAATAATATATGAAATCCCTTATCCAGTTAAAACATACTTCCCAAGGATACAATTGATTCAAAAAGTCTTGTCGTAAAACTACACATTTCTTACTGATAGCCGAAGAGATAGATAGAGAAAGAAATGATAACAGGAAAGATGAGAGAAATGAATGTTATATGTGCAAATCAAGAGATACAAATATAATATCCGTGATCCATTTTCTCATCTTTTTATCGCTGAAAAAGAGCAAAAAGACACGAGGGAAAACAGCGCCAACAAAGCTGTCCTTGCCTTTCTCCTGAAGCGACAGTTTGATGCGAAGTCTTGAGCTCCAGTTATCGGTAAGTAATCCTTACAAGGATGACAGTTTATCTGTTTTGGTAATAGACTGTTCATACTCTCTTCTTTAGTATATAATCTTCTTTCTCGTTGGTTGAACTTATAACTACATATTAAATAAGTTAATGATTCTACTTGAAATTAGTTAATTAGCTTTGTTATACTGTTCATATGTTTAGTTATTTATTAAATTATGAAAACAATTTTTCTCCATATAGAGGAAAACGGTTTTTAACTCTGACTTAGTTTTATTATATAGGTTAACCCTCCGTCTATGGGCTTGGGTGGTTCGAGGTTGACGGTGGTTCTGGTTAGGTGGCAGGAAAGGATTTCTCACTCTTGGGTACCTGGTACCGTGTAGGGAATCGCACTAGTTTCTTTTATATTACACTCCGATTTCTTCTTGTAGCGGATCGGAGGATTCTGTGAAAACTTACTATATTATCTGACGGTTCCCCGATTCTTCTTGTAGCGTATCAGAGAAGTTCGAGAGACAAAACTAGTCTCAGATTTACAATAAGACTGACTGATTTCTAGCTTTACTGCTTCTTGAAAATGCTGTGTTATTTTAACAACAGTACTCTTGGAGAATACGGACTCAAGGATGAAATTAAAAATCTTTTACTGACTTTTACAGATTCTAGATATTACAGAAAATGCTTTCAACCTTTAGGTCAGATCAGACAAAACAGAATAATAATTTGAAAGATTACAATATTTTATATATGATTTAATTTGGTGACGTCATTATTATTTAATGTTGACCTTTTTTTTCGATTCTTAATAGGTTGAATTCTTTTGCTAACTTAATCCATATTACGCAGAAACTGATAAAGACAAATATTTGAAGCTGAAGGCAAATTCCGCTGTAACAGCACATTGAAGAATTTGATGTTATGATGATTTGTCGTGGAAAATAAAAATGGAAATTAAGATATGCATTTTATAAAAATTAAATGTTTAAAATTTAAAATTAAATGCTGATTCAGGATATGAATTCATCTCTTACGATTTAAGAGAGATTAAAAATTTTAACATTCCAGAATTTAACACGATTACATGATTAAGCTTAATCTAAAACATAATTAGGTAATTTAAAAAATAAATAATTCATCAATTACTTAGCAAATATAAAATACAAAGAAAATTAAAATTTGTATTATTTTTTCAAACTTGCATTTTTATATATACAGTTAGAGTGTCACGCGAGTTTGGACTTTATATGCAAAAAAGAATGCTAGAATTACCATTTACACACACACACACACACACACACATATATATATATACATACATATATATATATATATATGTGTGTGTGTGTGTGTGTGTGTAAAAATGAACCATAAATAATTCCCATATTCCTATACTATCACATAATGCCTATATTCATATGTATGTACGTGTGTGTATTAAGTTTTACATAAGGACCAAAATCGCCCAACGCGAGTTTGGATAAAAATTTTGATTTGCTTTCTACTTTGCCAAATAATTGGTGACCTGTTCTTTTTTAAAATCTCATAATCATTTTTTTAGATTTTGCTTAATAAGGAATCCTGCTTAAGCTTTGCAATGTTCATATTTTGTATACATTCTCTTTCGTTATAAAAGATGAGACTCATGTCTTGCCTAGGCATTTAAATTGTACATCTTAAACCTTAAAATTTTACTCATATGTATATTTTAGTGTAAAGATGCATAGTCCGATTTCCACTTTTAGTTAACTTGGCAAATCATGATAACTTCTGCATCCAGGATTCTTCCAGTCTTCCAGACCCTGGAACTAGAACCAACACCCAGTTGACCGGCGTGTCACGACTTCTAGTTCGTCACATCCACCCTTGAACCGGTGCGTCACGACTCCAAGTTCTCCACGCCTAGTTTTCATCCAAGAACAAGTGGCCAGCAAGACACGTCTTCAAGACACGTCTCTAAGGATTTCGCCGTAGGAGTCTTGTTAAGCACAAAACTCTTTTTTAAATAATCTCTAAACATTTGAAAAGTCAGTATTATTAACAGTTAATATTTAGTATTGAGCCAGAATTAGCAAAAAACAGTGAACATTTCAGACACCAGTGATACATTTTTTTTTATTGAAACAGTAATTGTCACAGAAGTTAATTGTCATAGAGTTATTGTCACAGAATTAAATATCACAGAGTTAATGTCACAGAGTTAAAATTCACAGAGTTATTATCACAGAGTTATTTTCAGTTATTTTCACAGTTATTTTTACTATTCTAGTTAGTATAGTATAATTTTATTTAATGTACCAAACATAGTATTACCATACCTTCACGTACATTCGAGTGAAATCTTGTTTACATTTTTTTATTTTGTTTGCAATCTTTCAAATTCTCCCCTAGTTAGGCAAATTATTGTGCATTTATTTAATGTGTATTTTTTTTAGATAGTGTAGTTAGGAGAACCCCTTAAGTGATCATTCCATAAATTAAGATCGGTCAAGCAGACCTAATTAAAACACATTAATAGTACCTTCACGAATGAGCGATTCAGACGGTGCGCTTTCTGACATCGAAAATTTCCCTACACCCATTTTTCCACCTACCCTCGCCGTTCAAACTACTCTCAAACACACAAACTTCAGATCCAGAACAAGCCAATATGTCTCAGTCTCAAACCCCGCCCCAGCATACATTAACTTAGGCAGACTAGTAAACCTTCCCCATACTCTTTTAATTTTTAAGGGGACCATAGATAATCGCTTTGTTGAACCACGCGTAAGACTTGGATTGATTGAATCTTTAGAGCAACATTTCTGACGCGAAAACATCACCGATGATGATATAAAAATTAGGGAAGCAAAAAGATTTATCGACCCTAAAGAAGGGAATGCTCATGACACAGTCACCTACGTCCCATCAATTAGCGAAGCTATAACATGGGACGATTTTAAACAAAACTTATTAGAATTTTTTAAAGAAATAACACTTGCACAACCCTTAGCAACGTTAGAAGCAATCTTCCAGGCAAAATAGAAGAAAGAGGAACATGAAGATTTAAACAATTTTATTACATGAACACATAAACTTGTAAGAGAAGCCCTCCGTGCCGCTGAAAATGCGTGTGGCATTACTTTCACTTCTAAACAAAGAAATCTAATAGTAGCAACAACTATTTACCAAAACCTACCCGGGGCACCTAAAAAGAATTTTCAGAAGTTTTTAAATGTTGACAAACCTGTAAATGTAGCCATAAACAAAACACGTGAACCTTACCCCGATTTAGCAAACCAGAACTACCGAAAGAGTAGAAAAACCCCTGTACATTACATTCAGCAGCAACAACCACAATACCAACAGCAACAACAACAACCCTATAAATCGAGGCCAATGCAGGGAACACCACCCCAGAAACAAGCCCCCCCAAACCCAAAATACACGCCCTCCTCCACAGTGTTTTAACTGCGATAGCTTTGGGCACATGAAAAGTCAGTGCAATTATCCCTCTTATTGCTCCCAGTGTCACGAACATGGTCATCGCCGTGGCGATCGCCAAAAGTGTGCTGATAAAGCCCCTGCAGAGTACAGACCCCACTTTCAGAAACCAAACCACCCACGTTCTTAAAACGTATCCCAAAAGTCATCCAATCCCCAGAAACCAGTCCATTCCCAGCCTCAGTCGAACCATCAACCCAATAGATTACGACCACAGGGTCCACCACACTCTTACCCCATGTACAAACCCAGTACAACCAGCAAGGTCAGCTAGTTCGGTACGTAGAAATACCCGTGGAGGAATCATTTTCCCCAGAGTACAGTTTTCAAGAACACCCTCCAGCGTATGGCAATCCCGTAGAATATAACCAAGGTCCACCAATAGAAGGCAATTCGAGCCCTTTTTTAGACCCTACATTGGAGGCGGCAGTTCAACCCCCTCCCTCCTAAATTACAGTAATGAACCCAGATAAGCACACAAACTCCCTATCAGGATAATAGGTGCGGACCTCCTAGATTTAATAAAAAATTGAAGCACTGATAACCAAGATTTAACTGCTCTCCTAGATACAGAAGCACACGCGACGTTAATTAAGAAACAATGTGTAGATGAATTACTAGAGAGTACAAATTACAAATATGAACTTAAGGCACCATCCTGCCAACTCAGAGGAGTTACGGGCACACCCATACCTACATACGGAGAAAATGAGTTTATTTATAAGTTGGAAACGCGGTATACCCCGCGAATGTTGTATGTGGACAGTGGCGACTGGCGTATAGGAGCGATGGAGCAGTCGCTCCCCCTTGCTTGAAACGATAAATATTTTAACAGATAAAAATATATTAATTTAAGATATTAAAAAAAATATTCTTGAAATATATTTTAAAAATTCATGTGGCATATCATGATTCATGAGGCATTTTGAGTAAGCCTTCATACAGTACATAATATTCTAAACTTATAGCATAGCTTCAAACAGCGTACCGCTGTTTGAATACAAAATAATATTGCAGCCGAATGGAGCGATAGATTTTTCGCTCAAGTAAATATAAATTATATTTTACTGTTGTAATGAAAATATAAGTACAATCGCGAATTTTTTTTATAATAACTTTATTTTTACTAATAGTTACTTCAGTAATAATGATATAAGCCATTTATATGTATTTTATTGAAATTATTACTTATTTATAATTAACTAGAATTGTACGTCTGGCATAGCCGCATATGTTAATACAAGTACTCTTGTGAGCGGCAGTTGGATTCGCGCTAGCTATTGTGAGTCCGTGTTGTCGTACAATTTTATGAAATCGCACCCCCATACATTTATACCACGAGTCGCCACTGATAGTGGACACAGTCGCCACCTTTCAGACAGACATCCTACTAGGTATGGATTTTTTTAACCGGAATCAGTGGGAGATTTACCCAGCCGGAAAGTTAGTAAAGTGTCGAAATAGGACACACTATCTCCATGAGAATCACAGACAGCTTAATGCTAATAGAATTAGTTCAGTTCAGATTTCCGAAAGAAATAGGAAACCCCCTCCACTTGATAGCAGTTCAAGTCAGCCGGTTGCATCCAGAGGGACAACCGCTCCAGAAATCAGACCCAAGGGTAATCAGTTCCAGTTGTTGAATCCAGATGGATCAACACAGTCAGTTTCCAGTCAGCCAGTTTCCAGTCAGTCAGTTTCCAGTCAGTCAGTTTCCAGTCAGCCAGTTTCAGTTCAGCCAGCTTCAGTTCAGCCAATAAGGCAAATTTTAGTCGCCGAACCAGAGTCAGATTCACAATTTTTCATATGCCCTACCGAGCATATAACAGTAGCACCTTATGAGAAGATTTGTTTCCTAGCAAAAGTAGTCGACAGTCAAGGAAAATTATTAGAGTCAGAGCGTACTATGATTACAGAGAAAAGTAATTTCAAAAGAGATGTTCTTATTGCCCAAGTCCTTAGTCAGAGTCAGAATTCAGCTATCCCTGTAGTTGTTTAAACAAAGGAAAAAGCCCTATAGAATTAACTTCAAATCAGAAAATAGGAACTGTTTCCACAGTAGAAATAGATTCAGATTCCCCCACCAGTACGATAAATTGTGTTTCCAGTTCCTTAGAGTTAAATCCTTCAGTATTAAAAGAAGAATACAAGAAATGTCTGGAGCACTCCCTTCAGGAGTCACCAGCTTTACAGGATTCCAAACTAATGGAATCACTTCTCGATTTCCTGATAAGAAATAGAGATGTGATTGCCCAAAAAGGAGATCCTCTGGGCCGAACTAATTTGGTCCCTTTTGAAATCAAGTTGGAACCCAATTCCAAACCCATTTTCATTCCCTATCGGGTTCCACATTCCCAATTAGTCACTATTGAGGAACACATCACGGACATGTTGGAGCAGGATGTCATTTAACCTTCAGCTAGTCTTGGTCCGCTGCTATGATTCTCGTCTCTAAAAAGGACGGAACATCTCGCCCTTGTATAGATTTTAGACGCCTGAACAACATTACCATCCTAGACCGTTTCCCGATTCCAAACATGCAGGAAACAATTCTGAACGTAGGGAAAGCAAACTTTTTTTCATCCCTCGATTTAGCATCGGGTTATTGGTAAATCTAGGTCAGTCCCGAATCTCAGGCATTGACTGCTTTCTCCACTAACCGAGGCCATTACGAATTCCAGGTTTTACCTTTCGGAGTCCGAAATGGGCCTGCTAATTTCTCTAGGTTGATGAATATAGTCCTTTCCGACCTATTAAGTGTCGAAGCTCTCGTTTATCTTGACGATATTATCGTCTACAGTTCGGACATAAAAACACACTTTCAACGTCTTCAGAATGTGCCATCACGCTTGAGAAAAGCACACCTTAAACTGAAGCTTGCAAAGTGCAATTTCTTACAAGAATCCCTGGTATACCTAGGATTCCTACTCTCGTCCATAAGAATTAAACCTGATCCAGCCAAACTCGAAGCCCTGGAAAGGTACCCTACCCAAAACCATCGACGACGCCGGTGCATTTATTGGTTTTGTCGGATTCTATCTGAATTTTATTCCCCAATTTTCAAATATTGCTAAACCCATTACTAATTTGTTCCAGAAACATTCGAAATTTAACTGGGAATCCGATCACAACATGCCTTTGAAATTTTAATTAATAAACTAACCTGTCATCCCCATCCAATAAAAAAAAAACCCCCAAAAAAACAACCAAAAAAAAAAACCTTACAATATCCTGATTACTTAAGACCCTTCGTCATAGCCACCGATGCTTCCTCCTATGGACTAGGAGCCGTCCTATTACAGGACGTAGATGGTGTGGAATTACCCATTGCTTATGCCAGTCAACTTCTCTCTGCACCTCAACGGAATTATTCCACTACGGACCGAGAGGCCCTAGCGGTATATTGGGCTTTGAAAAAATTCCGAAATATCGTCTATGGCTACGATGTAACCATCAAGACTGACCATAAGCCACTCACGTACCTCTTCAAGGACAAGCTACTTGAAGGACGGTTGAGTAGATGGGCTCTGTTGATTCAGGACTTTGCGGCAAAAATCGTATACAAACCGGAAAACTTCAAGTTATTCCAGACGGATTGTCGAGGCTCAAGCCCGACGCCCAAGTGAATAAAATAGGAATTCTTCCTGTGTTCGACTACGAGTGTCTGCAATACTCCCAACAACAGGACCAACACACCCAAAACCTTCGGGCGCGCTGGAACAAAAGGAACCATCGAAGGTAAAAGAACAGTACAACCTCAAAGATGGGCTCGTACATTTCAGGAACGAAGATGGAAACGACCTCGTGGAGATACCAAAGGATCTCGTCGATATAGCCATTGGACTTTGTCACGACTCACCTTTGTATGGCCACATGGGGCCGGATCGCACCATCAAGAGTCTTTTGGAGCGATACCATTTTCCCGAATGAACAGAAAGGTACATGAATACATCGCCGAATGTCCGTCGTGTTTAAAACACAAGGGCAACGTACCATCCACAGCTCCATGCATAAATATCCAGTATGCCAAAGGCCCTGGCAAAGAACTGGAATGGATATACTGGGACCATTCCCAAAATCAAAGGGAAACAGTACATCATTGTGTTTACGACCACTTCTCGCGTTACAGCGAAGTAGCTGCCATTCCAGACCAGACCTCGGAAACTGTGGCAAGAGCCCTAGTGGAACGCGTCATCCAAATCATACCACTCCTTCCATCCTAATCTCGGATAACGCCCTTAGTTTCACTTCCAAACTGTTCGAGTCACTCTGTAACATGTGTAAAATTAAAAATACACATTGTGGCATACCATCCGCAGGCAAACGGCTTAGTGGAAAGGCACAATCGAAAGATCTTAGAAGCCCTGCGCCACGTTGTCGATGCATCCTCCCGTACATGGGATGATTCCCTTCCCATGGTACAAACAGCCATCAACAATGGCTATAATGTGTCCATCGGGGACACCCCTCATTTCGTCCTCTATCACTACGACAAGCGTCTACCTTTTGATTTGCCCGACCAAATCGACCCGGCAGTTCTAACATCTTCCGAGATGGCAGAAGCAAATCAGCAACTAGCTGAACGATCTTTCAAGATTTTTGACATAATCCGCTATGCCCTAGACCAACGAAACCAACAGATGGAGCAAGAGCAACATAGGCGTCATCCCCGTCAACGGACTATAATCGTCGGTATGCGATGTTATTGAAGAGCGTGAAACCGCCAGGTGCTCATCGCAAATTATACCCAAAATGGGATGGCCCATATAGGATTATGAAAAACCTCGGAAAAAATCGTTATGAAATCCTCGACCTCCGGGATCATTCCAAACTAAAGATCATTCACGCTGACAATTTGAAGATAGCTTCCGAACAACACCTTCCCAAAAAACAGCTGCCAGGCGTTCGAGCCGCCTATCCTTCAAAAGGTCAAGGTATTAACAAATCGAGCAGCGATCAAAAACTGAAGTGGTCACCGCGGGAACCGCTACCCATGACGAAGATTGGTACCTCGTAATACCACCAGTACTCGAGGCAATCTCTGAACAAGAGGAGGCCCCAGAGCCAAGCGTTCCATCGGACCCAGACCCTGGAGAAACCCCTTCGAGAGGATCACTCAGTGGAACTCCACCATCTCCTCCAACTCCACCATCTCCTCTGTCACCACCCTCACCGATTGATGATCACCGCACGGACCCTACATACCGCCCGCAAATGCATCAACCACGTGAACTAGAACGTTCACATAAGAAACGAACCCGCTCAGAATCCGAGCTTAACGGTCGACCCCCATTGCCACCAAAACGAGGCCGACCCTTTCGCTCACAAACACAACTCTCCACACAGCCACCCCCAGCTACGTATAACCTAAGGCGTAGGAATGAATAAAATTGCCCCTCTTATAATTTTCCAAATTATTTACTCTTGTAGCCCTAGCATTAAAATTTCTATTGGAGTTGTTATAGAAAAACTTGCAGAAGGTAAATTTTTGAAAAGGCACGCAGACCTTTATATAAATTTGCAACCCTCTGCTAGAATTAAAATCAATCTCCTTCAGATACAAACCCAATTAAAAACGTTTGAAAGTAAAGTCCAGAATTCTTTCCAAGGAAAAGATCAGATTAGTCGCGTTCTGTTAGAAAATACCCCCGAAAATATTCAAACTACAGCACGCGCCCTATCAGAAATACTAGCCTTACCATGGATACAAACTGAAACTAAAAACTCGGAAAACTTAAACCAAAGAAGTAAAAGGGGACTGATAGATATAGGAGGGAAACTGTTCAAAGGTTTATTCGGATTAGCAACCGAAGAAGATACTAAAGAATCGAATTCAAATTGAATCTCTTCGCGCAAAATCGACAGTATAATGGACACATGTTAGAACAAACTATTAGGTCACTACACGAAAACAATCGCTTCCTCCACTCCCTTTCGGACAGATTCACATACCTTGAATCCATGTTAGCTCAATACAAGAACACAAAAGATATTTAGAATTAATAGAGATAATTAACCTACAAGTAACCCTAATCGATAATACTTACAACGAATAACTACGATTCATTCCAAGGTTTTACGTGCAACCCAGCTAGCCCATGGAAAATCACTCTTTCCACCCTAATACCATAGGAAACACTTCAGTCCTTGATTCACACCGCCCAGACACAATTAAAATTATCACCCATATTCCCACTCAACCACACTAATTACCCCAATTTCTAGAATACACCTGGACTGAATATGGACCACGCCCCTACACATACCTCATAATTATACCATTTGTCGATGTCCTCACTTACGACGTATATAAATTTCACCTTTCCCACACCCTACCAAAATAACTCTAATGTCTATCGATTGTATTTACCCACCGTACCACCTTACCTTTTCCTCACCAAAGATCTGTCACCCTATTCTATGATATCAGATAGCGACGTCCGGCATTGCCGATTCCCGCAACCAAATAACAACTCGTTTGCCCTCCACTCAAACCAGTTATTCTTCCAACTACTAGTTCTTGTTTTATCGACTTAATTCGTGACCGGCATGCCCCGGTATGTTCATTTAAAAAATTTCATTCCCTTAAAACCGTCCTACTACGAATTGGACCAGACATCTGGGTTTCTCTCGCCAACAGGACTGCCGCTACTCTCGAGTGTCCGTCAAATTATTCCCTCATCACAATCCCTATGGTTATTCGGCTACCAATTGGTTGCTCCTTGCGTTCAAAAACCCTCCAAATATACAACCCGTACAAGGTTACTATTAATAACTCATACCCCTTCCCGTCGCAAATTAAATTTAAACCCGTCATAGAGATCTTAAATCTCTCCATAAAACCTGTAACCATCCTACCCGAGCTACATGCCCCTGAATGGAATGATCAATTGAGTTGGTTTAAAATTACAAACCTGTTACAATTTTCTCAACATCTGCCGTTAGTATCATTATTGTCTGTGCTATTATCCTCGGTATATTTGTGGTGAAAAGATCTTCTGGGAACAAAGAAAACAAGAGACACCGAACGACATGAAACTATTTATGCACGACCAAGAGTGCGTACCCAGACCACGTGAACTAGACTTAACCACCCGAATTATGTTGTGTATATAAATCTGTATCATAAAACCCATAGTTATCATCAAGTTAGCATTAGTTAGGATGCACATTATTATATTAATATCATTCTAGAGGGAAGAGCCCTGTAAAAATGAACCATAAATAATTACCATATTCCTATACTATCATATTCTTCATGTAGTTCTTGTATCCATTTTAAAATTCATGTGTTTATATGGTTCATGTATTTATATAATCCTGTATATTCTTATATATTTAATTTTATATAATGCCTATATTCATATGTATGTAGGTGTGTGTATTAAGTTTTACATAAGGACCAAAATCGCCCAACGCGAGTTTGGATAAAATTTTTGATTTGCTTTCTACTTTGCCAAATAATTGGTGACCTGTTCTGTTTTTAAAATCTCATAATCATTTTTTTAGATTTCGCTTAATAACGAATCCTGCTTAAGCTTTGCAATGTTCATATTTGGTATACATTCTCTTTCGTTATAAAAGATGAGATCATGTCTTGCCTAAGCATTTAAATTGTACATCTTAAACCTTAAAATTTTACTCATATATATATTTTAGTGTAAAGATGCATAGTCCGATTACCATTTTTATCATAGTTAACTTGGCAGATCATGATAACATCAGATCTGAAAAATTGCGGTTTAAGATAAAAATATGGTTTCATCTTCAAATATTTTGTTTACTCGTTCAAGCCTTACCACAGCTAAAAGATTTACTTTATTTTCGAATATTGTGCAAAAATAATGCAGCCTTTTTAGCATTTAATAATAATGATGTCAGCAGTTTTGAGGTATATAAACCCCAGTAAAATCCTTCCATGGTCATTCAGAAGCTAATTCAGAGGCTGAGCACTACCTGTACATTTTAGCAGTAAATTAGAGTAAAAGATAGGCTTTATCTTACCCTTCGAGCCTTGCTCTCTTCAGAAGAACTTAGTCATTAAACTTTCCGGATACGCTATAAGAAGAGTCCGGAATTTTCAGAAAATTTTAGTAAGTCTATCAGAGTCCTCCGAGCCACTATAAAAGAACTCGGAGAGTAATATAGAAGAAAACTACAGTCACGCATCCGCTGCTGCCACCTAACTAGAACCCCCGTCGACTTCGAACCAACCCAGGCCACAGACGGAGTGGTTAATATATATATATATATATATATATATATATACCTTTCCTTTCACCTTTTCAAATGTTCCGTGCGAAGATTCCTTATTTCACGAAGGTCAAGCTTGTCGCCCCTCCTCTCGAGTTGGCCTGGTGAAGTAGAGAGTTGGTTTCTTGTACTCTCCACCACACATACCCAGGTACGCCCGGCTCATCGGGGATTGTTCTGAGACAGGCGTCTAATCATCTTTTGAAGATGTCCATCACAACACCACTCGTGTTCCTAAGTTCTTTGGGCAGCTGATTAAACAGTCTTGGTCCTCTTACAACAAAACTGTTTTCCTGTCTCGCCTTTAATTTGGGAACACGACACAGTCTTCATTTTCTACTTTTCACCATTATTTGGGGAGTTACAGGGTTCAGAGTAAGATTAGGGACTAGTTTCTCCATCATTTTCCAAGTGTAAATAATAAAGTGTAAATAAGTGTAAATAACTTGCCATGGACGATACCCGCCCAAACATTGACGGCGAACCGTTCTTGATGAGCATGCACCCCCGTGTAGCATGTGGATTTGCGTGCGCCCACACGTGAGAATTGTGCATGTTAAACACACCCTCACGTGTGAACAGGCCTCATCTGAGAACAGCACATAAGCCGGAAAATTAGGCTGCACCGCTGTCTGCTGCAGAAACCAGCGTGCGAATTCCACACGAAGAGGGTAATCCCGAGGTTGTAATGCCTGGACTCTCTGACGATGAAACGGATGTAACTGCTGCTCGTGCAACACTCTCCAGACCAGGTCGTGGTTCACACCGAGGATACGTGCAACACCTCGCGTGCTTGCGCTTGGATTGTCCTCAAATCGCCGTAGGATTTCTTCTTCCATGTCAGGAGTGCGCACGTTTCTCTCCCGACCAGTGTCATGCATGTTTGCATGGAATGTTCCAGTTTCTCGCAGTCGCCGATGCAAATGCGCAAACGTTTGGTGGTTTGGCACACGTCTGTTTGGGAAGCGCTGTCGGTACAACCTCACAGCAGCTCTTCCGTTTCCATTGGCAGCCCCATACACCATATGCATGTCAGCCATCTCAGAAGTCGTGAAGCGCTCCATGTTACGCGTACTACGTCCGATTTAAGAATGCCCGCGGCAAGCGCGAGTCTAGCCCACTTCACCTTTTAGCCAATTGCAGCGGCGCCCTCTCGCGCCGAATGGTGACGTCAGCGGACATACACTTATAGACGAAAAGGGTTTGTCTTGGTGTTGCCTATCCCCCATTACAATTTGTACAGAAAGTTTTCAAACACCCTGTATATATATATACACACAGGGTGATTCAGCAAAGAGTACATTAAATTGGGGGATGAAATCCTTGGATAATTCTAAACCACAATGTCTCTATGGTAAAATGTCAGATTCTGCATAGTTTCCATGTTACAACACATTTAAGATGTATTAATGAGAGTGAATATGAAGTGAAACCCCCGTAGGTTTTTGTAATAATGTATTCACAGATCTCTACAGTGTGACCCCTCTTTGTTACAACCTAAAGGAAATGTTCAAAGTTGCCCCCTTCTGCCTCATTGCAGGCCTGTACACGTCGTACCATTGAATGTCTGACTCGTTCCAGAAGAGAACATTTTGCCCGAGCATCAAGAGGATATCTGGAAACTGTTTATCCAAACAGCTGGATAGGGCGTGGTGGCCCCGTTCCCTGGCCACCCCGCTCTCCAGATCTTAACCCATTGGATTTCTACCTGTGGGGCCATTTAAAGGCGTTGGTGTATGATACAGAGGTTCAAACAAGAGAGGAATTATGGCCACGCGTTCATGACAGGTGCGAGCAAATTAAACATAGTCCAGGCATTCTGGAACGCGTCAGACATTCAGTGGTACGACGTGTACAGGACTGCATTGAGGCAGAAGGGGGCAACTTTGAACATTTCCTTTAGGTCGTAACAAAGAGGGGTCACACTGTAGAGATCTGTGAATAAATTATTACAAAAACCTACGGAGGTTTCACTTCATATTCACTCTCATTAATACAACATCTTAAATGTATTGTAACATGGAAACTATGCAGAATCTGACATTTTACCATAGAGACATTGTGGTTTAGAATTATCCATGGATTTCATCCTCCAATTTAATGTACTCTGCTGAATCACCCTGTGTGTATATATACAGTATATTCAAAATTTTTAATTTTCACTCCAAAGCTATAAACTGGGAAGATGTGACATCCAGCATGGAAGTAATAGATTGGAAAACCAGTTTCGAGGTCAAGACAACGGAGGAGATGCTAATGACGTTAGAGAAGACGTTAGAAATTGTGGAGAAACATGTCCCAAAGATACAACAAAGAGGAAAGAGAAGCAGGTTCGAGAGACAAAAGAGGGCATTGTTTCGAAAGAGAAAAAGAGTGACTGCAAGATTAAGTAATTGTAAAGATAACAACATCAGAAAAATATTAAATGATAAACTGCAAAGTATCGATGTCGTCATACAGGAACTAATCGAGAAGCATACAGAAAAAGAAGACGACGACGCTATAGAAGCGATAAACGCTAACTCAGAGTACTTCTATAATTTCGCCAAAAGAAAGTGGAAAAACCATGCGACTATCGGACCTTTAAAAAACGAGAACAGTGCTTTATCTGATGATCTAACAGAAGTATTTGAAATATTAAGAGCTCTGTACGAATCATCTTTCAGTATCCCCAAAACTGACAAATTGATATGCGATAGAAACGCCTTCTTTGAAGAAGAACCACAAGGGGAAAGTATAACGGATTTCGGCTTTACGACGGATGATATTACACAAGCCATAGGGAAACTAAAAATACACTCAGCGGCAGGACCGGATAAATGGAATGCCACACTGATAAAAAACTGCAAGAATGCAATGGCTGAGCCTCTATACTGAATATGGAGACGACCACTAGACACGGGAGAAATACCGGGCATCCTGAAGAGTGCAAACATAGTCCGAATATATAAAGGAGGAGATCGATCCGAGGCCAAAAACTATAGGCCAGTGTCGCTTACATCTCATCTCACTAAAATATTTGAAAGCATAGTTACACAGAAAATGTATGACTTTTTGGAAACTCAGAAAAAATTCAATGATAACCAACACGGGTTTCGGTCAGGCAGATCATGCCTATCACAACTAATGGAACACAACAACAACATTATTGATGCACTTGAAAGGAATGATAACTATGATGTACTATACACAGACTTTGCTAAAGCGTTCGACAAGTGTGACCATGGAATCATAATACATAAACTGAAATATATGGGAATAACAGGAAAAGTAGGGAAATAGATATATAATTTCCTTAATGAGCGGCGGCAAGTCGTTACAATACAAGGAGTATCTTCATCAGAATTAGAGGTCCTCAGCTCAGTACAACAAGGAACAGTATTAGCTACACTACTCTTCATAATCATGCGAACTGACATAGATGAGGACGTTACCAGAGACAGCACAGTAACATCCTTTGCGGATGACACAAAGATCAGTAGAAAAATAAGAAACCCAGAAGATATAGGATCTCTACAAACCGACATAAACAGAATCTACAAGTGGACGGAAGACAACAATATGAAGTTTATCACAGAAATTTCAGCTATTCCGGTACGGAAAAAGAGAAGACCTAAAATCCATACCCCAAATGGACAGGAAATTCAGAGAAATTCCAGAGCAAAAGATTTAGGGGGTTGTAATGACAGATGATGCGAAATTTGAAATACAAAATAAGATAGCAGTAAACAGAGCAAAAAGAATAACGGGACAGATATTGAGAATCTTTAAACGAAGGGATAGGAATGTAATGATTCCTTTACTGAAAACTGCTCGGTCCTAACATCCCCATATAAAAAAGAAGACATCAGACAGCTGGAAGGGATCCAGAGAAGCTTCACAGCCAAGATCAAGGAGAAGAGAGAGATACACCATTATTTACACTTCGAAAATAATGGAGAAACTAGTCCCTAATCTTACTCTGAACCCTATAACTCCCCAAACAACGGTGGAAGGTAGAAACGGTAGACTGTGTCGTATTCCCAAATGGAAGGTGAGACAGGGAACATCCTTAACCCTGAAAGAAAATAGTTTTGTAGTGAGAGGACCAAAACTGTTTAATCAGTTGCCCAAAGACCTAAGAAACACGAAGGGAGTTGCAGTGGACATCTTCAAAAGAAGACTAGACGCCTGGCTCAGAACAATCCCCGATGAGCCGGGCGTACCTGGCTATGTGTGGTGGAGGGCACAAGAAACCAACTCACTACTTCACCAGGCCAACTCGAGAGGAGGGGCGACAAGCTTAACCTTCGAGAAATGAGGAATCATCGCGCGAAGCCTTTGTAAGGTTGTAATATATATATATATATATATATATATATATATATATATATATATATATATATATTATATATATATATATATATATATATATATATATATATATATATATAAAACATCTCCAATGGCGTAGGTATGTGGCGATCACATTGTCCGCCGAAAGGTGCAGCTAGCTCCACATTTGCAATACAGAAGGGAAAGAACTGGGTTGGGGACCCATCCTTCTTTCTGTCTCCTCAGGAAGGACAAAATTAGACTTGGACATGGGCGTCGCTCCTACCGGCCACCCACGTAACTGCAGGCAGGCATGTGTGGGTGTATGGAATGTAAAGGTGGTGGGTGCGCTGAAAGCGACTGTGAGAAAACGTTGACTGGATCGAGATGCTCCCAGATGTTTACATGAAGGTGTGTTAGTACCGGCACTTTAGTATGGGTGTGGAACACTGGCATGACATGAAGAGGAGAAGTCAAGAGTAAGAGCGGTTGAGATCGATAATCTGAAAAGTATGTGTGGTATATGCTGGCTTGCTAGAGTAAGAAATCGTGTAATTCTGGAAAGATATAATTTCAGAAGTCAGTGGAAGTGAAAACTGAGGAAAGTTTGTTAAGGTGGTTTGAAAATGCTGAATTCAAGGTAGGCGAAGTATGTTTTGTTTGCATCTTCAGGATTGATGTTCAGAACCAATTTTATTTTGTTCTATCACAAAGATAAGACATGTCGCCAAGCCTCTAGTTTTGCCCTGTTTACTAATATCGGGTCACTTTGAATGAAAGTGAAGGACTCCATGTCTGATTGAATTTGTTGAGGTGCACTATTTTTCAACTTGAGTCATTTTGTTTAAGAAGACATCAGACAGCTGGAAGGGATCCAGAGAAGCTTCACAGCCAAGATCAAGGTGAAGAGAGAGATACACCATTATTTACACTTCGAAAATAATGGAGAAACTAGTCCCTAATCTTACTCTGAACCCTATAACTCCCCAAACAACGGTGGAAGGTAGAAACGGTAGACTGTGTCGTATTCCCAAATGGAAGGCGAGACAGGGAACATCCTTAACCCTGAAAGAAAATAGTTTTGTAGTGAGAGGACCAAAACTGTTTAATCAGTTGCCCAAAGACCTAAGAAACACGAAGGGAGTTGCAGTGGACATCTTCAAAAGAAGACTAGACGCCTGGCTCAGAACAATCCCCGATGAGCCGGGCGTACCTGGCTATGTGTGGTGGAGGGCACAAGAAACCAACTCACTACTTCACCAGGCCAACTCGAGAGGAGGGGCGACAAGCTTAACCTTCGAGAAATGAGGAATCAAGAGTAAGAGCGGTTGAGATGGATAATCTGAAAAGTATGTGTGGTATATGCTGGCTTGCTAGAGTAAGAAATCGTGTAATTCTGGAAAGATATAATTTCAGAAGTCAGTGGAAGTGAAAACTGAGGAAAGTTTGTTAAGGTGGTTTGAAAATGCTGAATTCAAGGTAGGCGAAGTATGTTTTGTTTGCATCTTCAGGATTGATGTTCAGAACCAATTTTATTTTGTTCTATCACAAAGATAAGACATGTCGCCAAGCCTCTAGTTTTGCCCTGTTTACTAATATCGGGTCACTTTGAATGAAAGTGAAGGACTCCATGTCTGATTGAATTTGTTGAGGTGCAATATTTTTCAACTTGAGTCATTTTGTTTAAGATTTCTCCAGAAATCTTGCTGAGTTAGAAAAAGATTAGGACATCACATTCACCATTTCTGATATGGAAAATAATTTTTTTTTACAAATAACTCGGATATATGTGTGATATAATAGCCTATTTCACACAGCCCGAAAATATATTGTTTCGTACTAAAGTTCTTTTGTTTCTCTAACAGTTTAGTATATGCAAATATAATATAAGATAAAGATTTTAAAGATCGTTTAAGATTTGTCTTGCCTTATCTTTACAAGTAGTTCAGCCGCCAACAGGATAGCAGTGGCAGGATGGCAGAAAAGCCAAAACCAAAACAGTGAACCAGGAGTACCACAGAGCATCCTGTGTTTCGACAAGCTGAAAATCTTAAGCCAACTTGTCTTCCTACCTACAGAGACATTATGAAGTATTACTTTTATGAGGTTCAGAAAATCAAAAAATGAACAACAGTCTGAGAAAGAGCCAGATGTACGAGAGGTCTCTAGTATAGTTGCTGAAAGGGTTGTTGATGTTTGGAAATTGGCCTCAATTCCAACATTTAAAATGAAATCAGTGGCAGACAGGATTATGAGGTATCATAACACCTACAGAAATCAGATATTAAAGATTCCAAAGAAGAGACTTGAAATAGATTCAACGAAAGCTAAAATATAGGCATTTCGTGAAGTCTTAAGTTGTTCGACATAGCTAGCTGTCAGTGTATTTAAGTCCGTATGCGGACATTTCTTCGAAAACATTTCTTCGAAAACAAAACTTCGAAATCAAAAACTTCGACATCCAATAACTTCGACAAAAAATTACTTCGAAAATAAAACTTCGAATTAGGTTAGGTTAGGTTAGGTTAGGTTAGGTCTGTCAGGACGGCCGATCCACGTATCTTCGAAGTAATCAACAACAGGTTCTGCTTCATGTGGAAGAATGTTTTGTTCAATTAGCATATTAAATCCCTCGAGAACTTTGTTAGGTGGCACGAAGGCAAGAGCTGTAAGCATTCGAATATTTAGAGCGAATTGGGCATCAGTGTCGTATCGTGCTTTGAGTCCATATTCACAGACTTTCCTATATAAGCATTGGCCAAAATGGAAAAAGCAACCATAGTTTGCAACTGATTGAAATTCCGAAGTTAATGCATTAATCATTCCTGTTTCAAAATCAGTTAAAATTGAATCAATGTTTAAGTTAGGAGCGAGGACTTTTACTTGTCTCAAAATGTTTATGTTTTCGAAGAAATGTCCGTAGTTATTGATTCGAAGTTTTATTTTCGAAGTAATTTTTTGTCGAAGTTACTGGATGTCGAAGTTTTTGATTTCGAAGTTTTGTTTTCGAAGAAATGTTTTCGAAGAAATGTCCGTAAATCATTTAAGTCAATGCAACTACCCAAAGGAAGCAAAAGTTCCAAAGCTAGGAGTGCAGTTTTTGCCTGACCAGCACACACAGGAAAATGTGTATATCATCATTGGATAAGAATGAAACAGCTAGGCTTTAAAAGAAGCAAGAACGAGAGGAGAAAACGAAAGCTAAAATGCAAAAAGCTGAACAATCCATGCCAACATTTGTGAAAACAGAAGAGATGTCAGATAATGACATTCATGAAGAAGACTCAGCAGAAATAAGTTACGCAGGATTGAAAACAAAAACATCAAAAACAACACAGCTGCGAACTCCTATAAGAGCTCTCACCAGGGAGTGTGATAGATATGGCCTGTCTGATAGGGCCGCCTCAGCAGTGGCAACTGCTGTCCTTCAAGATATGGGTCTTGTAAGCAAAAGTGAAGCAGCAATGTCATAGATAGAAGCAAGCTGAGACGAGCAAGGGACCAATTTCGGTCTGAGACTACAGCTGAATTTCGGCAAGAAGTAGTAGTAGTTTCATCCCTGCATTTTGATGGTCGTTAAGATCAGACACTTACTCAAGAAAAACGAGAGGATGGTGCTTATCATAAGATAAATGTGACAGAGGAACATTTTGTACTCCTAGCTGAGCCTGGACAACGCTTTCTAGGACATGAGGTACCACAGGATGGAACATCCAAGTTGATATCTTTTTTAATTCTAAGTTTCTTAAGCCATCACGGCTTTGACCCTAAGAAACTACTTGCAGTTGGGAGTGATGGAACCAAAGTGAACACTGGTTCAAAAATGGTGTAATTAAGCAACTTGAAGATCATATAGGACCTCCGTTACACTGGTTTGTGTGTCTTCTCCATTGTAATGAACTCCCATTAAGAGATACTGTATGTTCCATCAGTTGGATGGAGTAACTCTAGGACCAAATTCATATTCAGGACCAATTGGAAAAGAACTCCCTAGCTGTCAAATAAAACAGGTTGTTTTTTTTCGCCCTATTGACTGTACTGCTCTACTAATTCTAGATGAAGACATCATTGATGATCTTAGTGAAGACCAGAAATACCTCTATGAGATTCGTCTGGCTATCAAAAATGGATCCGGTATCAAGAGTCTCGAAAACAAGCAACCCGGGGAATTGAGCCTCTCTAGATGGCTGACGATGGCTAATCGACTTTGCAGACTCTACGTCTCCATAGATAGTCCGTCAGAGACCCTTATACTACTAACTGAATTTATTGTGCAGGTGTATGCCCCAATGTGGTTTATGATTAAGACGCAGCCTAATTTTCACAAAGGACCACAACATATCTTCAAGATGATCGAGCTAGCACGAAGCCTGCCAGATAAAAAAAGGAAGATGGTTGATTCTGTGATTCAAAGGCATGTCTACTTTGCACATAGCGAGAACATATTATCTGCAATGTTGTTTGATGACCGTAGGCATATCAGAGACTTAGGATGTAGAAAAATCATGAGAGCTAGAAAAGAAGTAACCAATAAGCAGAGGGTCTTCCGAATCCCACAACTAAACTTTGATGCAAAGGACTACCACGCAATGATAGACTGGAGCGTTGTGTATGAGCCAGCTCTAGCAAAACAAATACCACAAGACCTGTTTGGAACCTTTGTGGAAGACAAAGTAACTCCTCCTAAGTATCTCTGTTATACTCAGGCAGTTGAGCGTCATATAAAACTGATAACACAGGCCTCTAAATGTGTGATTGGTGTAGAAAGGAGAAATGGCTTTGTTAAAGCATAAATAAAATCAAGACGTTGTATGAAGTCTTTCAACACTAAAAAAGAATACAAAGCATAAAAGTATAACGTCTCTATGGCTGGAAGGTTGAGGTGGGCTTGGTGCGGGTTCAAGTGGCTTACCTTTACGTGATGGACCTGGGTAGAGTGAGCTTCAGTTAATGCAGTTCAGGCTAAATACTATCTCGTTGAGAAATTCAGTGTTCCTTTTTACAAGAATTCAGCCTAGTTTACTCAAAACTGAAGTCCAGTCTAGCTGAAAGCTACAAGAAATATATATATATATATATATATATATATATAATATATATATATATATATATATATATATATATATATATATATATATATATTATATATATGCAAACACCGCTTAAATAAAAGCCCTTGAATACAAATACCCCTTGGTGACACGTCTTAAAATAGAAAGTCTGAGAAAAATTTTCACTGTAAGCTAGCCTTAACCACCTCCAAAACATAACACCATCGCCAAACCACTTTTCTAAAAAAAAAAATTTACTATTATAGTTCAATCCACCCTAGACGGGGCGCTGGTCCAACAGGAAGGCTGTGTAGATGGATGTGTAAACTTTACTTTCTGCCTTTTCTCCTTTTCACTACTTTGGTACTTTACATCCGTGTTGTTTCTGCTTTTACGCCCCAAATCCTTGGAAAATAAGATTTTTATAACGTACGTATGTTCGAGTATGTTTGTATGTATAACAGATATCAATGTTTAGAACATCAAAACTATTATTTCTTACAAGTTCTTTCGAGAGTAATTCACCTCTCCATTTTTGGTGAAAGACCATGCTACAGTAGCAGATGAAAAGAAAAAGAAAACAATAAAAGATTAAAGAAAAAGATAAAAAACAATAAATCTTCTCAACTTGATGAACAACAGCCAACCAACCAACATTTAACCTTCCTAGGAGAATGTAAGCGAGTCGAAGACTGTTCTGAAATATGTACAACTTACAAATAAAAGCACTTCTTTTTCATTAACAATTTTATTTTTGGAAGGTTATTTCAACTTGTATTTTTATAAAGCTCATGGATGCTTTCTCCATTATTCTAAATATTTCTTTCTCTAACAAAACAACTTATTTGGGATTAATCTTCAGTAGAACAAATTAATTTTAAATCAAATTCTTTCGTAGGAAAAGAAATATTTAGAAAAGTGGACAACACATCTAAAAACGTCATCATATTTTAGTGTTTCGTTAAAAGTGTTAAATGTTGATTGTTGTCTGTCAAAAAATTTTGCGTGTGTGTGTGTGTATACACATAAACAGCATTATCCTTATTTTTATTCCTCATGCTACTGTAACTGTTTATGTATAAGTTCGAGAAAAAATTTCGCCTAGACAACATAAAACTTCTAACTACCATAAAAATTACTAATTGGTAACAACTGGGTTTTGTTTTTGAATATTTATTAGTCACCAAAAACAATAAAACATCTAAGGAAAACATAATATTACTAATTAGTAATTTTTTATGCTTTCAGAAATTTTGTTTCTAGTCTCGAGAACTTTTTTCCAAAACTGTACATACAGTTCCTTACATCTAGCGTCTCAACATATGAGTGACATCCATTGAAGCCTGTATATATGCAGTAAATGTACATTCCCTGAATTATTATAAGGCAAATTTGCGCGCAGACCGATCCTTGATGAAGTTTAAAATACTGTACTTAAATGTTGTATTTATGGTTTGTCTGTTTGTGTTTGTAAAAGCAGATTTGTTTCGCAATATACTAACCGTCTTCTACCAAATTAGGAGACTTAACTTACTCTCAAAAGTTCTCCAGGGAAATTAAGTTTCTAAAGTTTTGGCCATTGAGGGTTAGATATTATTTCCAAATATTCGACATTTCACTTTTATCAACTCGACAGACATTGTCTAGAAAAGAAAATGCTCGACATCCAAGGCGTCTCCTTTCATTCCCTCTGTGACTTTGCGTGCGTCTGGGAAAAGCGACGTAAATACAGGTAGGAAAGATGTGGCATTGTATTTCCAGTGGCGGACTGTCTATTTGTAAGACACGATTGTCCATAATTTGAACCGCGTAGCAATCATGATTAATTTTAAGGTTTGCTGAGAAAAGTTTTGAGAATCAGGGATGATGATAATCAGTTGAAAGGGCCATAAACTAACATAGCGCTCAGGCCAAACTATTTCGGCTCCTTGAGTTAACGTCAGGATTAGTATTATCAGCACCATCGGGAGTCGAACCACCGACCTCAGTGCCTTCACTTTGCTCACAGGAAAACGGAAACAGGGATAGTCCCCGATCCAATCCGTTTATCTCTCCCTTAAAAATATGCATAAAGGAAGACATCTTCTCAAGATTTGTAAATAAAGATTTAATATGCTATTTAGGGTATTATTAACAATCCTGTCGGATTTTACAAGGGTATGAATCCAGGACAGTGGTGGGCACCGTTAACCAAAAAGTTAACTTCGATAACGATAATCCGTTAACCCCAATTTTTAACTCCGATAACGATAATCCAATAATTTTATTACAAAGTTAACGAAAGTTAACGATAATCCGTTAACGATAACTATTTCTTTACTAACATTTAAAAAAAATCAAGGAAAAAAGCTTTAAAACCCATAGAAAATGTTTATTTATGCAAAATCCAACAATAAATAGGTATTTAACTGTATTTTTATCAAGTTTTGCAACTTTTTTGCTTAATAACTTTTTTTTTATTTTTAATAAAAAATGTACTGATTACATGTTTTGAAACCCTTGTAACCACTAACCATTAACTAAATTTTAATTTACCAGAGAATTATTATGGCGGGAACTGAAAGGTAAAATTAAATTTTAGGCACATTTATTAAAGACTATGACACAATGTGCTGGTTGCCCTTCAGAAAGACCAACTTCTCAAAGTTAGGCCCAACTGCCAGTCTTGACCTCTTGGGCCTCAGGATGTCCTTGCCGAGAGAGAAGAGCCGTTCCACTGCGGCCGAGGACGGAATTGGCAGACTGAAGTTATGGCGGTTTGAATTCATTCGAGGAGCGGTGATCTTCCGTGAATGACTCCTCGCAGTTAACGTGTTAACGGACTTTAACAGACTAAATATCGAGTTATCGGAAGTTAACTGGTCCGATAACGATAAATGGAAATTAACTTCCGTTAATAGTCCGTTAAAAAAAGTTAACTTCGTTAATTAATGTTATCGGATTAACGCTTTAGTGCCCAACACTGATCCAGGAGTTAGCGCAATGGATCGCATTAGTTGGCCTGGTCTCTGTGCCACTTTCTGGCCCTCCTGACTAAATTACAAGGAGTTACAAGGACAAGAGGAAGCCTCAAAGACCTTTTGGTCCACTCGGGGAGGTTCCTGTTATTAAACTCGTACATTTTTTAATTATTCTAGCAGTAATGGAAAACTGGCTACAAAAGCATAAGGCTCTCTACCCACCATCCGCTCCCTCCTCGCCAGAGGCAGGTACGGGAAAAGATTGAAAAAAATACTTTGAGATTGGAAAACTAACCAGGTGAAATTTTACATGAAACTGGAGAATAGATAAACTAGCTTTATAATTACGCTACGCACACAGAGAAATCGTACGCTAAATAGCACCGTTGTATAAACTAACATACTAATATAGTGGTGGTGATCGTATTTCAACTATTTGGTATCGTTAAAAAAACAAAAACATATGAGGCCCTCCAGACCACAAGCTGCCAAGCGCCAAAATTTAAAAAATGGAGAAAAATGCAGTGAAAATTTGTCAACTTGTAAAATGTCATAACTTTTTAACCATACTGTAACTAATTATCTCTAGTTGTATGTATTATATATGAAAATTATATAAAAAATTATTTTATATTACTATAAATTAATTATGAATATGTGGTTTTGAAGTTGGCATTTTTGGCCAAAAAATGTATATTAGTTATTATTTTTGACTGATATAGCGTTACTTAAAAAAAATAGATAATAACGAAAGTAAAGTTCAAAAGTCATGGGTATTTTGCAAGAGAACAAACAAAAGCGCATTTTTCTCTTGTTTACCTGTAACTTCAGTAGTTCCCCACAACAATAATACAAAAACTTACAGTATTATTAGAGACAGGAATAAGCAACAAAAGATCATAATAATAATAATAATAAAGATGAAGAAGATAAAAATAATAGCCAACACTCACGTCAAATTGAATAATCCACCAGGTCGTTTAATACGCAGCGGTGAAATATGCAAAAAACAACCTTTTTTTGGCGGACTTTCGACCATACGTACAGGTCCACAATCTGCTCCGTGACTCACCTACGGTCGGAATGGGACGTTTTGGCGCCGACGTTCTGGCGCCGACGTTTTGGCGCCGCCGTTTGGGCGCCACCGTTTGGGCGCCGTTTGACGATTGGTTAGGTTAAGTCGTGATATTTTGTTAAAACTAACGAAAATATCACGACTTAACCTAACCAATCGTCAAGGGCGTACAGTTGACCTAACCGGGCAGTGACGATTGGTTAGGTTAAGTTGTGATATTTTTGTTAGTTTTAACGAAAATATCATGACTGAACCTAACCAATCGTCAATGGGGCAGATAACGGAAAAGTACCCATATTATATATACACCTTATAATACACTGACTCTTTTGCTCGCACCGCCAAAAAAGTAACGAAGGGTCGCGCTTGCTACATTTATCAAACACATACAAATATCCATTATGTGAAAACTTCTGTTTCCATTTCTTATTTGATATATTTTCAGACATTTATGCTATTAAGGGCAACAACACAACTTATCTGAAAAGACAGACAGCACTTCAGGTTAATAACCAAGTATTACTACTTAATACTTAATACTAATTAACGGCGGTGCCAAACCGGCTCCGCGCCCAAACGGTGGCGCCCAAACGGCAGCGCCAAAACGTCCAGCGCCAAAATGTCGGCGCCAAAACGTCCTAGATGGCACCTACGGATAGAGGAATGGTGGGGGAATAAAGTGGTATAAATAACTCAATTCTGGCCCCACTGGCACTTGGCAGGTTGTGGTCCGGTTCGCTTCATATGGTTTTGACTTTATACAAAATATTTACAGTTCTGTTTACCAGAGAGAGAAAAAAAAAAGATGAAGAAAAGAAAGATTTGGCAACTGGAAAATTAGAATACTTTTAAAATAATAAAAAATAATATTCTGGTTATTAACATCTTAACAGGAGAAATTTTCATAACGAGGGAAGCTTCTTATAAAGGTCAGCCTGACCAAAAATAAAAATAATTAATAAAGTTATTCTCTCTGGCACAAAGAGTTAAGTATAAAATATAGTTTGAATTTCTTTTATATACCGGGTGTCCATAAAGTCCTTGTGCAGTTTAAAATATTAATAACTTAGGTTCTATATGAGATAAAAACAATCTGTAAAATGCATTAGAAAGGTAATTTATTCCAGTTCTTTTATGAACAAAGAAATTTATTTATTCTAATTTTTATTTTTTATTTTTTTGGAAATGCTGCAGAATCACTTTATTCCTGAACTGAGGCGATTAAGACATAGCCAATACAGTTTTTCAGCAAGATGGTGTACCTTGCCACTTTGCTCGTAGTGTTCGACAGTTTTTAAACGAAGTTTTCCCAAACAGATGGCTCGGAAGAGGTGGGCCATTGCTTGGCCAGTTCGCTCACCAGATTTGTCCCCATTAAACTTTTTCTATGGGGACATGTTAAAACTGTAGCTTACTCATCAAAACCTCGCTCTTTAGACGATCTTCATGCTAGGATAACTGATGTGATCAATGCCATAACTAAAACACAACTGCAGAACGTGTTTGTGGAACTTCAAAATCGTACTATGCATTGTATCCGTAATGATGGTGGATATGTTGAAACTTAACAATCCTAAGATTAAACATGCTAAAACTGGAATAAATTACCTCTCTAATGCATTTTACAGATTGTTTTTATCTCATATAGAACCTACGTTATGTAAAAATGAACAATGAATAATTCTTATATTCATATATTCATATATTCTTATATTCAATTTTGCATATAGAGGCCAAACTCGCGTAACGCTAACTGTATATAAAACGCAAGTTCGGATAAATTTTTTATTTTCTATTTTATTTTTGCTGAATAATTGATGAATTATTTCTTTTTTAAATTACTTAATAATTTTTTAGATTTAGCTTAATAATGTAATCGTGTTAAATTCTGCAATGTTAATTTTTTTTATACATTCTCTCTTCGTTGAAAAAGATGAAGTCATGTCTTGCTTAACATTTAACTTTAAATTTTAAGCATTTAAGTTCCGCTCATATGCATATTTAATTTTAATCCATACTAAAATGCATATTTCATTTTCCATTTTTAGTTAACTCGGCAGATCATGATAACATCAGATCTGTCAATATGCGGTTTAAAATAAAAATATGGCTTCACCTTCAAATATCTTGCTTATCTGTCTAGACATTGCTACAACTAAAATATTTCCCTTATCATTAAATATTTTGCAAAATAATTCAGCCCATTGATAATAAAAAACAAAAGAGGTCACCATTAAATAATAATGATGTAACCAAAATTTATGTATATAAACGTATATATTTTTCCAATGATCATTTTGATTTTGTCTGATCTGACTCAGAGGCTGAGCATTACCTGTAACATTTAAGCAGTAAACTACAGTAAGAGAATATCTTTGCCTTCTCCTTCGAGCCTTCCTTTCTTCAGAGAACTTAGTCTTCAAATAGAGAAAAATAATTTCCCGATACGCTACAAGAAGAATCGGGGAACCTTAAAGAATTTAGTAAGCTTCACAGAATCCTCCGATCCCCTACAAGAAGAAATCGGAGAGTAGTAGAATAGAAACTACTGCGATTCCCTACACGGTACCAGCTACTCCAAGGTAACAAATCCGTTGTTGCCACCTAACCAGAACCCCCGTCAACTTCGAATCGCCCAAGGCCATAGACGGAGTGGTTAACAACCGGCGACCTCTGCAGCCAGGATTCTTCCAGTCTTCTAGACCCTGGAAGTAGAATCAACATTAAAGTAATTACGGCTGCATCAGTTGACCGGCGTGTCACGACTTCCAGTTCTTCACATCCATCATTTGACCGGTGTGTCACGACTCCAAGTTCTCCACGCCCATTCTGCGTCTAGGAACAAGTGGCCAGCAAGACACGTCTTCAGGACACGTCTTCAAGGATTTCGCTGAAAGAATCTTGTTAAGTACAGATCCCTTTTACAAATTAATTACTAAACATTTGAGAAGTCACTATAATGAACAATTAATTAGTATCACACCAGAATTAACACAAAACACAGTGAACACTCCAACACCAGTGATACACTTCTTTTTAATGAAACTGAGTTATTTCCATTATTATAATTAGCATAGAATAATTTTATTTATTTGTCAATCATAATATTACCGTACATTCACGTACATTCAAGTGAAGTTTTGTTATATTTTTTACATTTGTTTAAAACTTTTCCTAGTTAGACAATGTGTTGTGCATTTATTTATGTATTTCCTAGATAGAGTAGTTAGGAAAGTCACTCAAGTGATCATTCCATAGACTGAGATCGGTTAAGCAGATCAAATTAGAATACTAAATCAAAAGTACCTTCACATATGAGCGATTCAGACGGTGCGCTTTCTGACATTGAAAATTCCCCTACACCCATTTCTCCACCTACCCGGCGCCCTTCAAACATACTGTATTTCCAAACACGCAAACTTCTTTAGATCAGGCACAAGCCAACATGTCTCAAACAGCTCCCCCAACATACATTAATTTAGATAGACTTGTAAACCTTTCCCATACTGTCCTAATTTTTAAGGGAACCATAGACAATAGCTTCGTTGAACCACGCGTGAGACCTTGGATTGAGTCTCCAGAACAGCATTTCTTACGCGAAAACATCACAGATGATGACATAAAGATTAGGGAAGCTAAAAGTTTACTGACCCTAAAGAGGGGAATGCCCATGATACAGTTACATACGTCCCATCCATTAGCGAAGCTAGAACTTGAGACAATTTTAAAAAACATTTATTAGAATTTTACAAGGAAATAAAATTCGCACAACCTTCGGCCACATTAGAAGCTGGCTTCCAAGCTAAATGGAAGAAAGAAGACGAAGATTTAAATAATTTTATTACACGAACACATAAACTCGTAGGAGAAGCCCTCCGAGCCGCAGGAAACGCATGCAACATTACATTCACTTCACAGGAAAGAAACCTAATAGTATCAGTATGCATTTATCAAAACCTACCCGTAGTAGCTAAAAAGAAATTTCAAGAGTAGCTAAATACTGATAAACCAGTAAGCGAAGCCATAAATAAAACAAGGGAACAATACCCAGACTTAGCATGCCAGAACTACCGGAAGGGTAGAGAGAACCCCATACATTACATCCAGCAACAACAACAACAACCACCACCCCATAAATCTCAGAAACAAGCTCCACAAACCCAGAATACACGGCCTCCTCCTCAAGTGTTTGAATTGTGATAGTTTTGGACACATGATGAGTCACTGCAATTATCCCCATTATTGCTTCCACTGTCATGCACATGGTCATTGCCGTGGCGACAGACAAAAATGTGCTGACAAAGCCCCTGCAGGCTACAGGCCCCACTTCCAGAAATCAAATCACCAACACTCCCAAAAGCCCTCCAATTCTCAGAAACTAGTTAATTCCCAGCTTCAACAGAATCACCCACCAAATAGATCACGACCACAAGGTCAACCACACTATTACCCGATGTTCAAACCGCAATATAATCAGCAAGGTCGGATAGTCTGGTACGTAGAAGTACCCGTTGAAGAATCAGTTTCCCCAGAGTACACTTTTCAAGAAAACCTAGTGTATAATGATCCAGTAGCATATGACTCAGGTCCTCGCATATAAGTCAGTTCAAGTTCTTTTTAGATCCCGCTTTGGAGGCAGCAGTTCAGCCTCCTTCCTCATAAATAGTAGTAATAAACCAACACACATCCATCAACTCCCCATCAGGATTATGGGTGCGAACCTACTAGATTTAATAATAAATTGCAGCACAGATAACCGAGATTTAACCGCTCTCCTAGATACAGGAGCACATGCGATATTTATTAAGAAACAATGTGCAGATGAGTTACAAGAGAGTACAGATTATAAATATGAAATTAAGACACCTTCCTGCCAACTCAGAGCAGTTACAGGCACACCCTTACCTACATATGGAGAAATCGAATTATATTTAGAAGTTGGTAACACGGTATATCCCGCAAAATGTTGTATTGTGGACGCAATAGCCACCTTTCAGACCGATATCTTACTAGGTATGGATTTCTTTAACCGGAATCAGTGTGAAATTTACCCAGCCAGAAAATTAGTTAAGTGTAGGAATAGGACACACCCTCTCCATAAAAATAATAGAGGTGCCGGATGTCAGCCTAATGCTAAAAGAATCAACTTAGTTCGGATATCCGCAAGAAGTAGGAAACCCACGCCAGTTTATAGTAGTTCAAGTCAGTCGGTTGCATTCAGAGAGACAACCGTCCCAGAAAGCAGCCCCGAGAGTAATCAGTTCCAGTTGCTGAATCCAGCAAGATCAGCACAGTCAGCTTCCATTCAGTCAGTTTCCAGTCAGTTAGTTTTCAATCAATCAGTTCCCAGTCAGCCAGTTTCCAGTGAGCCAGTTTCATTTAACTCAGCAGTTGATATTCGAAATCCAACTGAAACGATTTTTCAGCCAATAAGGCAAATTTTAATCACCGAACCAGAGTCAGATTCACAATTTTTCATATGCCCTACGGAGCATATAACAAAGTACCTTATAAGAAGATTTGTTTCCTTGTAAGAGTAGTAAACGGTCAAGGAAAACTATTAGAGTCAGATCGCACTCTTATTATAGAGAAAAGTAATTTCAAGAAAGATGTTCGTATTGCCCAAGTTCTTAGTCATGGTCACAATTCACGTATCCCTGTTGTTTGTTTAAAAAAAGGAAAAAGTCCTATTGAATTAACTTCAAATCAGAGAATAGGAACTGTTTTCACAATTGAAGTGAATTCAGAATCCCCCACCAGTACTATAAATCGTGTTTCCAGTTCCTGAGAGTTAAACCCTTTACCATCAAGAGAAGAATATAAGAAATGTCTGGAGCACGCCCTTCAGGATTCACCAGCCTTACAGGATCTCAAACTACTGAAATCACTTCTCGATTTCCTGATAAGAAATAGAGATGTGATTGCCCCAAAAGGAGATCCTTTGGGCCGAACTAATCTGGTCCCTTTCGAAATGAAGCTGAAACCCAATTCCAAACCCATCTTCATTCCTCCCTATAGTGTTCCACATTTCCAATCAGTTACATCTCGCCCCTGTATAGATTTTAGACGCCTAACCATATTACAATCCCAGACCGTTTCCCTATTCCAAACATACAGGAAACAATTCTGAACGTAGGCAGGGCTAACTTCTTTTCATCCCTCGATTTAGCATCCGGTTATTGGCAAATGGAGGTCAGTCCCGAATCTAGGGTATTGACTGCTCCTTCCACTAATCGAGGCCATTCCGAATTTCAGGTTTTACCTTTCGGAGTCCGAAATGTGCCTGCTAATTTCTCTAGGTTGATGAATATAGGCCTTTCCGACCTATCAGGCGTCGAAGCTCTGGTCTCTCTTGAAGATATTATCATTTATAGTTCGGATATAAAAACATTTTTAACGTCTTCAGAATGTGCTATTACGTTTGAGAAAGTCACACCTTAAACTTAAACTTGCAAAGTGCAACTTCTTACAGGAATCCCTGCTATACTTAGGTTTTCTACTATCATTCACTGGAATTAAACCTGATCCAGCCAAATTTGAAGCACTGGAAAGGTACCTTGTACTTAAACCCATCAACAACGCTCGTGCATGTACTGGATTTGTCGGATTCTATCGAAATTTTATCCCTCAATTTTCGAACATTGCTAAACCCATTACCAATTTGTTCCAGAAAAATGCTAAATTTAATTGGGAATCTGATCACCAACATGCTTTTGAAACTTTCATCGGTAAACTAACCTGTCATCCCATCCTCCAATATCCCGATTACACCAAACCCTTTGTCATAGCCACAGATGCTTCCTCCTTCAGAACTAGGAGCCGTCCTATTACAGGACGTAGATCGTGTGGAATTACCCATTCCATATGACAGTCAACTTCTCTCTGGACCTTAACGGAATTATTCCACTACGGACCGAGAGGCCCAAGCGATATATTGGGCTTTGAAAAATTCCGAAATATCGTCTACGGCTACGATATAACAATCAAAACTGACCATAAGCCACTCCCGTATCTCTTCAAGGACAAGCCTCATGAAGGACGGTTCAGTAGATAGGCTCTGTTGACTTTGCCGCAAAAATTGTATGCAAACCAGGAAAACTTCAAGTTATTTCAGACGGATTGTTGAGACTGAAGCTCAACACCCAAGTGAATAAGATAGAAACTCTTCCTGTGTTTGACCACGAATGTCTACAATACTCCCCAACAACAGGACCAACACCCCCAGAACCTTCGGGTTCGCCTGAAACAAAAGGAACCATCTCCGATAAAAGAACAGTACAACAAAAAATGGGCTCGTACATTTTAGGAGCGAAGATGGAAACGATCTCGTGGAAATATCAAAGGATCTCGTAGATACAGCCATCGGACTTTGTCACGACTCACCTTTGTATGGCCACATGGGGCCGGGTCGCACCATCAAGAGTCTTTTGCAGCGATACCATTTTCCCGAAATGAACAAAAAGGTACATGAATACATCACTGAATGCCCGTCTTGTTTAAAACATAAAGGCTACGTACCATCCACAGCTCCCATGCATTACTACCCAGTATGCCAACGGCCCTAGCAGAGAACCGGAATGGACATACTAGGACCATTCCCCAAAACATCAAATGGAAGCCAGTACATCATTGTGTTTATGCACCACTTCTCGCGTTACAGAGAAGTAGTTGCCATTCCAAACCAGACCTCGGAAACTGTGGCAAGAACCCTAGTGGAACGCGTCATCCAAACCCATACTACTCCTTCCATCCTAATTTTGGATAACTCCCTTAGTTTCACTTCCAAGCTGTTCGAATCACTCTGTAAAATGTGTAAAATTAACAATACACATATTGTGGCATACCATCCACAGGCAAACGGCTTAGTGGAAAGACACAATCGGAAGATCCTAGAAGCCCTCCGCCATGTTGTCGATACATCCTCCCGTACATAGGATGATTCCCTCCCCATGGTGCAAAGAGCCATCAACAACGGCTATAACGTATCTATCGGGGACACCCCTCATTTCTTCTTATATCACTACGACAAACGGCTACCTTTTGATTTGCCTGACCAAATCGACCCGGCAGTTCTAACATCTTCCGAGATGGCAGAAGCAAATCAGCAACTAGTTCAACGATCTTTCAACATTTTTTACATAATCCGATATGCTCTAGACCAGTGATTCCCAACGTGGGGCGCACGCCCCACAGGGGGGCAATTTGAATATTTTGGGGGGCAATTTGAAAATGCTACAATAAAATGAAATTTATACATAATAATTTTTATAAGTAAATATATTTTAAAATTTCAATAACATATAATTATTTTTATTTGCAACATTTTTACACGACGACAACAATTCCATATTTTACTTAACATGTTGATTCAAAGACAAAGATATTTGGCTTCATTACATTTCTGGAATTATGTCAAAAGAATATTTCTGCAAGAAAATATACCCAGTTATATTGGCTAAATAAGTGTGAGGTAACTGATGATGCTTTACTTGTCATTGTGGATCATTTGAAAATACTGGCCTGTGATTTAAATTACAGATTTTCTGATTTAAAAGAAATGAGTTTTCTATCTTGGCTAACTCAGCCATTGCTAGTGGACCTATCTGAAGTGGGCATGAAGTACCAAGAAGAACTGACTGAAATACAAAATGATGAGTCTGTTAAAACTATATTCAAAGTAAAAGGAACCATGATGTGGCTCTGTGATGAGACCAAGACTAAATACCCAAATTCAACTCGTTTGGCGAGAGAGCTACTGTTACCATCCCCATCTTCATATTTGGTGGAATGTGGTTTTAGTGCTGTAAGTGACTTACTACAGAAAAAAAGAAACCGACTGGATATCACAAAACGAGGAGACTTAAGACTGAAGCTAAGTTAGTGCCTGAAATCAAAACCATTTCTAGTAAACATCAAGCTCAAGGATCTCACTAACTTGAGATTATCAGACTTTGAATTTGCTGTATTTTTACCTAATATTGTGAATTTAAAGTGGTATTATTGATTAAATTACTTTTTTGTGAATTTAAAATTGCAACTTTTCAACTGAGAAGTTTTATTTCAAGGAAATAATATAGTTAGCTTCAATCTCAAGTTTCTTGACTCATATTTAATGTAACTCATATTGAATGTACTCATATTATTGAAATTTAAAATTATAACTTTTCAACTGAGAAATTTTATTTCAAGGTAATAATTTAGTTAGCTTCAACCTCAAGTTTATTTACTCATATTGAATGTACGGTAACTCATATTAAATGTACTCATATTATTGTAAATTTTAAATAATACCTTTTCAACACCAAATTTGTTTTTATATTAATGGGGGGCATCAAATTTTTTGAGGTGTCGAGGTGGGGCATGGCGCAAAAAAGGTTGGGAACCACTGCTCTAGACCAACGAAACCACAGCTGGAATGAGAACAACATAGGTGTCATCCCCATCAACGGAATATAATCGTCGGTATGCGCTGTTACATAAAAAGCGTGGAACCGCCAACTGCTCATCGCAAATTGTATCCAAAATGGGATGGCCCAGATAGGATTATGAAAAACCTCGAAGAAACCGTTACGAAATCCTCGACCTTTAAGATCATTTCAAACTAAAGATCATTCACGCAGATAACTTGAAGATAGCTGCCGAACAACACCGTCCTAAAAAACATCTGCCAGGTGTTCGAGCCGCCTACCCTTCGAAAGATCGAAGTATTAACAAATCCAGCAGGGACCACAAAACCGAAGTGATCACCAAGAAAACCACTACCCGTGACGAAGATTGGTACCTCGTAATACCACCAGTACTCGAGCTAATCTCTGAAGAAGAAGAAGAGGTCCCAGAACTGAGAGTCCTCTTGCTGCCAGACCGTGATGAAACCACTTCTAGACGATCACTCAGTGGAACTCCATCATCTCCTCCGTCACCACCCTCACTGGTTGATGATCGACGCATGGACCTTAGATACCGGCCGCAAATGCATCAAACACGTGAACTAAAACCTTCACATAAAAAACGAACCCGCTCAGAATCCGAGCTTAACGGTCGACCCCCACTACCACCAAAGCGAGGCCGACCACTCTGCACACAAACACAAGTATCCACATAGCAACCACCAGCTCCGTATAATCTAAGAAGTAGAAATGAATAAAATTGTCCCCCTTATAATTCTGCAAATTATTTACTTTTGTAGCACTAGCATTAAAATTTCTACCGCAGTTGTTATAGAAAAGTTTGCAGAAGGAAAATTTTTGAAAGGACACGCGGACCTTTTTATCAATTTGCAACCGTTACCTGCTCGAATTAGAACCAATCTCCTTCAGATAAAAACCCAATTAAAAGCATTTGAAAGTAAAATTCACGGTTGTTAAACATCCCGGAAACAGACCAGATTAGTCGCGCTTTATTAGAAAATACGTTCGAAAATATTCAAACTACAGCACACACCCTATTAGGTATATTAGCGTTACCATGGATACAAACTGGAACTCAAAACTCAGCAAAATTCAATCAAAGAAATAAAAGAGGATTGATAGATATGGGAGGAAAACTATTCAAAGTTTATTTGCATTAGCGACAGAAGAAGACATTATAAACGTTCCTGTATCATAAATAGATGAACTTTTGCCCCCTGACAATGAAAATAACAGTTTTTTCGATATATTTTGAAAAAACTTCACCCCAAAATAAAACATAAAAAATTAATAAAATAATAAATATTGGTTGCTCCTTGGTATAGCTATTGCAGATGGGTCTCTGTTCCAGCGATTTTCCAGAATATACTAATATACTATATTTGCTTTCGGGGTGACATTTTTTTTTAATTCTGAAGAATTAGGCCCTTTTTTATTGTTTTCAAGCAAACGTTCATCGATTGATGATACAGGAAACAATATTTATGACAAAAATTAAAAAGTCATAACCCTAAATTGTACATGTCTTGCTTAACACTTATAAGAGAAACTACTGCGATTTTCTACACGGTAACAGCTACTCCAAGGTAAAAATCCGTTGCTGCCACCTAATCAGAACCCCCGTCAACCTCGAACTGCACAAGACCATAGACGGAGGAGTTAACATTTATATATATATATATATATATCGGGTGGTCCGAAAAAAATGACGCATTTTTTAAAAATTAATATCTCAGTAACCCCCTTCCTTATCATGACAATTTTTATATGCAAGATACTTTCAAACTTCTTTTTTTGAATGCAAGAAACGGAATTCTGATATCTTTTATAGTTTTCTCGCAATTAACAAAAGTAACAACATGGGTCAAAAAAACAAAAATCGCAATATAATATCCGTTTTTTATACGATATCATTTTTATACGATATCATTTTTATACGATATCATTTTTATACGATATCATTTTTATACGATATCATGCGATATTTTTGCAAGTTATTACAAAACTACAGGAATGAACAAGTCAAATTGTGGATATTTTTATTTTTTAACAATTCGTCAGTACCCTTAATGATGTTGTCAGAGGAAGATCGTATTCTCATTAAAAATTGTTACTGTGAAAAAGGATGGAAGACTGGAAGGTTATTGCAAGAGTTTCCCGGCAAAAAGTGGAAAAGGTGTGCAGTGGAAAGACTCTTAAAGAAGATTCGCGAATCGGGAAGTACTGCCAGAAAACCAGGAAGCGGTAGACCTAAAACAGCTTCGGTTCCAGAAAATGTGGATTACATCAACGATAAAATCTGCTCTCAAGAAGATAAACCAGGAAGTCATTTGTCACAAAAAACAATTGCTAAACATTTGAATATTGGAAAGACTTCTGTACACCGAATAATTAAAGCACAAAACTAAAAGCCTTCAAAAGAATAGTATCTTCTAGAAAAAGTGATACTGTTAAGGATAAAAGAAAAACAAGGTGCAGAAAGTTACTTGATAATTTCTCTGTCGTTGATATTAAAAAGATAGTCTTCACGGATGAAAAAGATTTCACTCTAGAAATTCCGCGAAACCGTCAAAATGATGTTGTCTACGGGCGTGGTAAAAAGTGTGACATTTCAATAAACAGATTGTATCATGAAACGTCAAGATTCTCCAAAAAGGTTATGATATCTGCAGGGGTCTCTTGGAATGGCAAGACAGATGTTCATTTTATTGAAACTGAAAAGACAAAGGTGAATTCTGCAAATTACATTGAACTTTTAAGAACAAAATTGTTGCCGGATTGTCGTCGCCTGTATCAAGAAAATGATTTCATATTTCAACAAGATGGAGCACCGTCGCATACAAGCTACGCCACACAGTCGTTTCTGATTAGCAATACACCAAAATTAATAACGAAAAATGAGTGGCCACCACAAAGCCCAGATTGTAATCGTATGGACTACTCAATTTGGGAGTTACTAAAAGAGAAGGTTTACCGAGGTCGACGAGAAAAATTCACCGAATCAGAATTAAAAAGTAAAATACTTGAATCTTGGCAAGAAATTGGCATTAATGAAGTAAGAAGTATTATTTTTGTGTGGAAGAAAAGACTTAGATTAGTGTGTCAACAGAGTGGTGGTCCAATCGATCATTTACTGTAAATTAATTAGTTAAATTTCTGATTAAATTTTTCCTTTCTCATGATATTCGTTTTTTTGACCCATGTTGTTACTTTTGTTAATTGCGAGAAAACTATAAAAGATATCAGAATTCCGTTTCTTGCATTCAAAAAAAGAAGTTTGAAAGTATCTTGCATATAAAAATTGTCATGATAAGGAAGGGGTTACTGAGATATTAATTTTTAAAAAATGCGTCATTTTTTTCGGACCACCCGATATATATATATATAAACAAAAACCATTTATGCATCTTCAATAAAAAAGTATTACAGTATAAAGATATAGCTACACAAGATAAAATAGACAAGTAAATTCTAAAAGAAGAAAAAAAGTAAATATTATTTAATTAACATATATATTATATAAAGATTAAAAGTACACACTGTAACTACAAGATAAACTTTAATCAATGAAATCCAAAGTTTTGAAAACGATAAAAAAGGGGTTTTTGGGTCTATAAAGATCCCTCATCAGTCGAAATAAAAGTCAAAAGGACATGAAAGACACTTAAAAAGGCATTAAAAATGGGAGAAAAAAAAATTCGTATGAAGGAAAGAGAAGCTGAAAGGAACGAAAACTATTGCTGTTCTCCAGTCCATAATTTGGACCTGGAAGCAATTGTCGACTTTTTGACGACTTTCTTCTTCCTTAAATGTATTTTATTTTATTTTAACTTTTTTTGGTGGATCAAAGGTCTATTGTGCATTCGAAAGATTCTTTTTTTTTTATCGTTCTTTCAGTTGAGAATTTTAATATATATATATATATACACACAGGGTATATATATATATATATATATATATCTATATATATAATATATATATATATATATATATATATATATATATATATGTTTACATGTTTTTATTTATTCTATTTTGTTTTCTCTTTCAATTCATTAATTTTCCCCCTTTCGAAGTGTCCTTAAAATTTATGTTACCCATTCGTTTATATCAAGACTTGCAAGTGGGTTTTCGAATATAGAGAAAACTACGTTTTTTCATCTTGTTTTTTTGTATTTATTTATAATTTTTTTTTTTTTTTAACTCTTTTCGCCTGTAAAGGTATTTTAATCTTTCAGAATCAGGATAAGGAAAGGAAAACTAAATGAAAAGGAGATTCAATATATATATATATATATATATATATATATATTATGGCATTTTTGCGAAATCGACCTCTTTGCAGAAAAGGCCGATTTAGGTTCCTTGAATGCCAACTTAGGTTAACTGTCCGGCCTTGACAATTGGTTTGGTTAAGTCGTGATATTTTCGTTGTTTGACGAAAATATGACAAAATAACCCTTTTAAAAAGGCCAATTTCGCAAAAAGGCCGTAATATATATATATATATATATCAAAGCTATTGACTCTTCCTTTGGGAAACAGCTTACAGGTGAAAAGAAGAACCAACATAACAGCAAACATTTTCGTTTATTTTTGTACTTCAGACGTTTTGACAAATTTTTTGTCATCATCAGTGAATTATAAACCTTGACACCTTAAAACAAAATAAGAATAAATAATTAAAATTACATTAATACAAAAGGAATTAAAGTCATTAAAATTAAATTAAATTAAAATTACCTCAACTGGTAAATACACAATAATTACATACGTCAACCTCCATATTCGGCAGATACTGAGAGAAAAGTGTATGAATGTCAGTTACATTGGAAGGTATAATATATCTATGAAAGTAGGTTGATTGGTTAGTTAGAAGAGCTGTAATTTGTAAGAAGACTATTGTTGTTAATGGAGGATTTGTTTCTATAGATATACAAAGATTCTAAAATTCGGAGTTCTGTAAGGTTATTGGTTCGTGTTAAAATTTCGAAATAAATTTTGTATCAGTCCGCACCAACTGTCCCCTCAGTAACCCACCACAATCCGTAATTAGAAATCATAGTAATGATCACAACCATCCCCTTTACAAAACTCATTTCGAAATTTTAACAAGAACCAATCACCTTCCAGAACTCCGAATTTTAGAATCTTTGTACATCTCTCGAAACAAACCCTCATTAACAACAATAGTTCATCTTACAAATTACAGCTCTTCTAACTAACCAATCAACCTACTTTCATAGATATATTATACCTTCCAATGTAACTGACATTCATACACTTTTCTCTCAGTATCTACCGAATATGGAGGTTGATGTAATTATTGTGTATTTACCAGTTGAGGTAATTTTAATTTAATTTAATTTTAATGATTTTAATTCCTTTTGTATTAATGTAATTTTAATTATTTATTCTTATTTTGTTTTAAGATTTCAAGGTTTATAATTCAGTGATGATGACAAAAGATTTGTCGAAACGTCTGAAGTACAAAAATAAACGAAAATGTTTGCTGTTAGGTTGGTCCTTCTTTTCATATATATATTATATATATATATATAGAGAGAGAGAGAGAGAGAGAGAGGAGAGAGAGCAGATATGTGTGTTTCTACCTCGTGGTGTAGGGACGTTTTTGTTTCCGCTCTGTGTAATTTCGAAATAACTAGAGTTTATAAGTTCAGCGGTAAATTCTCTCTTATACCAATGGGTGTATTAAATACCAGTGAATTCGCCATAATAAATTATTAAATGAAAGCCAGTGGCATATAGCTTGCACAAATAAAACACATCAAATTGAAACATAAATTTCAAAAACTTGGAATGGAAAAACAGCTTCTGAGCTTGTACACTAGGCCTATAGATGGAAAAACGTCAGAGCCATAAAACGAAGGTCGAGTTATCGAGAGAAATTTGAGAAGCGAGAAGAGGAAAATAAAGGAGAAAATGGCAAAATATACGAAGAAATGTGTAAATTGCGGGAAAGTCAGAAAATTGAATAAAGCCGGATTATGTGTAATGGAATGCGCGGCACATCAGCTCTGTGATTGCAAAAATGAGGTAGACAAGCCCTCGGGTTTAAACTGCATCCTGTGCAATACCTTTAAGCACTACGAATGCATGAACTTAGCTAGAAAAGACAGGAAAATGGTAAATAGAATAAATAACAAAATCATAGGCCTTTGTGGTTTCTTATGCGTCAAGTGCATGGAAAACAATAGAAAATTAGTACAGTACAGAAGGGAATACAAAATGTTGAAATAGAAGAATCAAATACAGCAGTTTTACCGACAGAAAAACAGGAAACAGAAATGGCCTGCACAACTGAGAAGGAAAAAGAAAACACACTACATGGAGGGTACGCAAAGAAGAGAACGGGAAAGAACAGATCATATTTGACATAGAAGTAATACAACATTACGCACATCACCCTCCTATTGAACACCACCCACCAATAATAAAACAACCACAATGGTATCTCGGGCCGCAACGCCAATACTCCCAAATGCAGCGGCCCAACCAATAACACCAAACAGGAACCGACATCGACCAGGAAACGATCATCATTTAGGAAAATTGAACACGAAGATTAGAAACCCGGTAAATGTATTATACACAAATATACAAGGCCTCGATATGGACCATGCAGACTGCAAATTACAATACTTGCAAAATTTAGCTACGGAAACCAGCATAGATATCATATGCCTAACGAAAACACACTTGCATAAGTGTGAGAAAGGCTGTGAAAACTGCATCGAGAATACTGAAATAGCATTGCTGGACTACAACATATACAGAGCAGATAGAATGGCTAGACGAGGGAGAGGGTGTTGTATCTACGTGAAAAACACATACACATGTGAAGTGAGGGTAAAGAAATCAAACAGCACAGTTGAAGTTATTATATTAGAAGTAAAAGAACTGAACCTAACCATTATGAACATCTACAGACCACCAAACACCACAAAAAGTTAATTCCAATTTGCTGCAAATGAAATAGAAAACATATTAAAATTACTTGAAACTCCAGCAACAAATATTCTAGTTTTCGGAGATTTTAATTTCCCATTCATATCATGGAAGAAAAATGACAAAGTTATATATGTTGAGAAGTTTCATGGCAACATTACTAAAGATGATAGAACCCAAGCAACAATGCTATTAGATATTATGGAACATTACGCCCTTACCTAGGAAATCGGTGAAGCCACGAGAAAGGAAAACGTTTTGGATTTAATCTGGACAAATAACAACGAGATGATAATAATAAATAAAAAAGTAACGCACACAAAGTTCTCCGACCATAACCTCATCGATATACAAATGAAGTTAGCACCCAGAGGTCAGAAAACGCATCCTAGAGAGGCAGATGGAATATTTGAAGGCTTAAACATAAATTCAAAGAAAGTAAATTGGAAAAACGTAAATAAAGATTTAAAAGAGGTAAATTGGGAATTGCTACCTCACGAGAAGACTCCACAAGAAATACTATGTATAATAGAGACTGAAACCAAACCTACAATACTGAAACATATTCCAGAGAGACAGGAAATAAAACGTAGCAAGCTCGAGAGGAAAATCAGGACTCTATTCAGGCAACGAAGACAAACCGTAAAACATTTCCACAGATGCAGAACTGATGCAAAGAGACAAACTAGAAAGGAAACTTGGCGAAATAGAAATGGACCTAAAGCAAACATTCATACATAAAAAAAACGGGGAGGAAAACAAGGTAGCAGAAAACAAAAAATAACCCAAAATACTTCTACACGTTTGCGAAAAGGAAAATGCAGTGTAAAGAGAGTATTAGACCGTTGATAGACGGGGAGGCCGAATATACAAATAACCCGAAAGAAATAAGTGAACTGCTTAGGGAACAATTTAAATCTGTGTTTAGCACCCCTAAGTCCGAGATGGAAGTGGAAAACGCAGACGAATTTTTCGACATAGATACAGATCAACCAAGAACAAATTCTGGCACAAACCTATTAATGGACTTCGAGTTCACGGAAGGAGATGTAATTACGGCCTTATCACAGATGCAAGACAATTCAGCGCCAGGGCCAGACACATGGAGTACCAATTTCTGAAGAAATGCAACGAGAGTATTCCAAATCCGCCATACTTACTGTAGAGGAAATCACTCGACACAGGACAAATTCCACTCCCCTTAAAGAACGCAAACATTGCCCCCCTATTTGAAGGTGGTAACAGAGCAATGCCCAAAAAGTATCGGCCAGTGGCTCTCACCTCACACCTTATAAAGTGTTTTGAACGCATAATTAGAGGCAAAACTACCTACTACCTACAAGAATAAGACTTATACAACCCAAATCAACATGGTTTCAGGGCGGGAAGATCATGCCTGTCACAGCTACTACACCACCAGGAGAAAATATTAGAAACAGTGTGTCGAGGACAAAACATTGATGTAACATATACGGACTTTGCTAAAGCCTTCGATAAATGTGACCATGGAATCATAGCACACAAACTTAAGAATACAGGAGTTACTGGAAAGCTGGGAAGGTGGATATTTAATTTCTTGACGCAAAGAACGCAAACAGTGGTGGTAAACGGAGTTAAATCGGAAGTCGTGAGCTCTGTCCCACAAGGGACAGTATTAGCTCCCTTGCTGTTCATAATAATGATTTCAGATATTGATGCAGATATTAAGGACAGTATTGTATCATGCTTCGCAGATGACACAAAGATATGTAAGGAAATATTGAACGAAGATGACATAAGAAAATTACAAAACGACATTGAAACATTATTCCAGTGGGCAGAAGACAACAATATGAAGTTCACACCGAAGAAAAATTCCAACTTCTAAGATATGGTAATAACAAAGAGCTACAGAAAAAAAGGGTACAAAACTCTGCAAGCCAAACAGATAACAACAAATCCACAAGTCAGGGATCTTGGAGTAATAATGTCGTCGGATGCAGAATTCAGAGAGCACTATAAAATCAAAAGCGCAACGGCTAGAAAAATAATGGGAATCATCTGGAAGAGCTTCCGCAGCAGAAAAGCAAACATCATGCTCAAATTATGGAAGAGTCTAGTCCTATCAATAATTGAATATTGCTCAGTACTCACAAGCCCACACAGAAAAAGAGACATTGCGAACATTGAAGCTATACAAAGGACTTTTACGTCTAAGATAGAGGAAACGGAAGGTGAAGACTACTGGTCTCGACTACAATCCCTGGAACTCTACTCTCTTGAAAGAAGGCGCGAGCGGTACACAATAACACATATGGAAAATACTTGAGGGCTCTGTCCCTAACCTCAGAAATGAAATAGAAACAAACTGGAATGAGAGAAGAGGCAGATTTTGTACGGTCCCAGATGCGGTGGGACAGAGGGCCATGAAAACGAGGATGGGAAATACCCTCAGAATAAGAGGCCCAAAGTTTTTCAATGTCGTTCCAAAAGAGGTGAGGAATCTCCAGCACACCGACCTGAATAACTTCAAGAACCAGCTGGACAGATACTTGTACAAAGTCCCTAACCAGCCATGCGTGGCTGGCTACGAGGGCAGGAGGAGATCAGATAGAAATTCCGTCCTTCACCAAATCCCGCAAATGCGGCGGGATTTTGCAGAGGGGTCGACCGCAGATCGATCCTGAACCGTCGTTCAAATTCAACAAAAGTAACAAAAGTAAAAGTAAGTATGACAGAGCCCTCAAGTATTTTCCATATGTATGTTATTGTGTACCGCTCGCGCCTTCTTTCAAGAGAGTAGAGTTCCAGGGATTGTAGTTGAGACCAGTAGTCTTCACCTTCGGTTTCCTCTATCTTAGACGTAAAAGTCCTTTGTATAGCTTCATTGTTCGTAATGTCTCTTTTTCTGTATGGGTTTGTGAGTACTGAGCAATACTTAATTATATATATATATATATATATATATACTGTGTGTGTGTGTGTGTATATACGAGGATAATTCAATAAGTATCAGCACTTTTTATTTTCATTTTCACATCTGATAGATTATAAACACATCACTTCTCAACATAGTCTCCCTGTTTCTCAATACACTTACTCCAGCGATCTACAAGCTTCCTAATGCCATCACAAAAGAATGTTTTTGGCTGTGTGCGTAGCCGGTCATGCACCGCCTCCTTCAGGTCATCATCGCCTTGGAATCGCTGACCTCTCAAAGCGTCTTTGAGTGGTCCAAACAGGTAAAAATCCGAAGGTGCCAGGTCTTGACTGTAGGCTGGATGGTCGAGAACTTCAATTTAAGTTCTTGGAGGCATTTTCTAGTCTGTGCAGCGGTATGGGGGCGCGCATTGTCGTGTAACAGAATAACACCTTCCGACAATCTCCCTCTCCGTTTTGTGCGAATTGCTTGCTTTAACTTATTCCGAAGCATGTCAGAATACGATGCACTTGTTACTGTAGTTCCACGCTCTAGATAATGTTCAAAGATAGGGCCCAAAACAGTGTTAGCATAACTTTACCTGCTAACGGCTGCGCTTTGAACTTCCTTGCAACGGGAGATGTTGGATGCTTCCATTGCATGCTCTGTCGTTTGCTTTCTGGTTCATAGTGATGGATCCAGGTTTCATCTCCAGTGATAATGCGCTCCAAAAAGTTTTCACCTTCATTATAATACCGCGCCAAAAGACGAGAGCAGACGTCTATATGATTACGCTTGTGCTCTTCTGTCAACTGTTTGGGCACCCATCTTGCACAAACTTTGTGAAAGCCAAGAATGTCATGAACTATCGAATAGGCTGACCTTGACTGATGTCTAATGAAGATGCAATTTCTATTATTGTTAATCTTCTGTCATCGAAAATAAAAATCATAGCTCTGGCTTCTTCCTGCTTGTCACCACTGGTTGATGTTGACGGTCATCCTGAGCGCTGAGCATCTGTCACACATGTCCGACCTTCCTTGAACATTTGAATCCACTCGTACACACTTCGCCGTGGTAACGCATTATTCCCATACTGAACACATAAACGCGCGTGAATTTCAGCACCTTTCACACCTTCTGCCCACAAAAAACGAACCACGGATCTTTGTTGTTCCTGAGTACAAATTGAAAGCGGCGCAGCCATGCTCACTACTCGTACGATATGTGACAGCTACGAGTAGCCTAAATAAGCGTATACTGTTGCTAGCCTAAATAAACCTATATATCTCAGTTTGGCTCGTTATTACGAGTATATATTATATATACTATATTATCACTAAAATAAAAAGTGCGGATACTTATTGAAGTACCCTCGTGTGTGTGTGTGTATATATATATATATATATATATATATATATATATATATATAATATTTACTTTTGTTTACTTTCGTTGAGTTTGAACCATAGTTCAGGATCGACCTACGGTCGACCCCTCTGCAGCATCCCGCCTCATTTGCGGGACTTGGTGAAGGAGGGAATTGCTCTCTGTTCTCCTCGTGTCCTCGTAGCCAGCCTCGCATGGCTGGTCAGGGATTTTGCACAAGAATCTGTCCAGCTGGTTCTTGAAGTTATTCAGGTCGGTGTGCTGGAGATTCCTCACTTCTTTTGGAACGACATTGAAAAGCTTTGGGCACCGTTTTCTGAGGGTATTTTCCATCCTCGTTTTCATGGCCGCTTGTCCAACCGCAGCAAGGACCGTACAAAATCTGCCTCTTCTCTCATTCCAGTTTGTTTCTATTTCATTTCTGAGGTTAGTGACAGAGCCCTCAAGTATTTTCCATATGTATGTTATTGTGTACCGCTCGCGCCTTCTTTCAAGAGAGTAGAGTTCCAGGGATTGTAGTTGAGACCAGTAGTCTTCACCTTCGGTTTCCTCTATCTTAGACGTAAAAGTCCTTTGTATAGCTTCATTGTTCGTAATGTCTCTTTTTCTGTATGGGTTTGTGAGTACTGAGCAATACTTAATTATTAGTAGGACTAGACTCTTCCATAATTTGAGTATGATGTTTGCTTTTCTGCTGCGGAAGCTCCTCCAGATGATTCCCATTATAATATATACATATATATATATATATATATATATATATATATATATATATATATATATATATATATGTAAAAAGTGAACAATGAACAATTCCTACACCATCATTATATGGATTCATTGTTTTGATGCAGAACTTATGTTCGTATAGTTTTATGTTGAATGTTCATTTTTACATAAGAAACCAAAATCGCCTAAGCGAGTTTTTGGATAGAATTTCGATTTATACTTCTTTATTCATTACTGTATTTCCCTAATTCATCTTTTCTAAATAATGACTTATACACTATGACGTCATAAAATAACTTTTTTCTCTTTACGTTTCCCATACTTTGTACACTGAATCACGTTCTTAGTATTTGGACATCTTCCGTATTCAATGTATGGTAAATTCTTTAGTAATAATGTTGTGGTGTTATGTAGTATAAATATTATTATTCAACCATACTCATTATTCAACCATACTCATTCTTACATTCATGTTCTTTCTTGACCGCTATCCTTTATTAATTTTATTACTTATTCATTCATCTACCTATTGTCTACTTATGCCCTATCAACTTATCAGTCTATGTTTACTCGTGTCTATATTACGCACACAACCTATTGGGTGACGAATGATATGTGTACACTACTGTGTGCAGTCGTACATGTCTATTGACGATCATGATTACGTACATGTATTCTTTTTACGTTTTTTTCTTTTATTATTTCACCTCCCGCATTGAACTCAAAAATGCTGAGTTAAGTTATAAAATTCCACTCACTACGACAGAATCGAGCGCCTCAAAGATAAAATACCTCCGTTCGCTCTGATTTCAAATTTCTAACATATTATAACATATTATGTTATATCATGTGTGTCATGTCTCATGTACTTGTGTTGTACTAATAACCATATATAATAACCATGTAGTATATCTAGTATAACCATATATAATATATAAAAACACTGTAAGAATGGTAAACGACGTAATGTACTTCATTGAAACAGTAATTAAATGTAATGATTTAATTTATAATGTAAGAATGTACTTTAAAATGGAAGTGTAATTAAAACAATAAGTGAATATGAAGTAATCCATAATTGTAATCGTAATTGTAATGAACCAAAATTAATACGTACTCAGTCGTGTACTTAATTTGTACTTATATGTACTATTACGAAATGATATCGCCTTCATAAATGTAGACTCGGCGAAAAATACAAATTAGTTTTTGTTATTTTATTTTTATTTTTTTAAATTTTTATTTTTGCAATCTTTTAAAACATTTGATCATGTGTTTAAAAAGGGGGGAAATTTAACCTTCAACTGTCCTCCCCCAAAACATTTAAGTTCAGCTATATTATACATGTATTTGTAAAATTACAGCACTTCTTCATTGCACTTCTTCATTAGACTTCTTCATCAAGTCACTTCAATTAGAGAACTTCATTACGAGACTCTTCTTTGGACTGCAGCCTCGCTGCGGGGGAGGGGGCAGAGCCCCCTTGCCCCTTAACAAGAACGCCTCGTCTATACGAGACACCCCAGACCCATAGCCAGGATAAGACGAAGAAGAAGATATGGGGTCTAACAAGTCTTCCAGACCCTTTAACCAGGATCTTCACGACTCCAGGATTCTTCCAGTCTTCCAGACCCTTAACCAGGATTAGAAGAATATTTTAAGAAGAATATTTTAAAAACAGGAAGATTTTAAAAACAAGAAGATTTTAAAAACAAGAAGATTCTAAGAAGAGGCCACTCTTTGGCCAAGAATAGAAATTACCCTGCATCAGGATAAAACCAGTTGACCGGCGTGTCACGACCTCTAGTTCGTAACATCCACCCTTGAACCGGTGTGTCACGACTCCAAGTTCTCCACGCCTAGTTTTCATCCAAGAAGAAGTAGCCAGCAAGACGTCTTCAGGACACGTCTCTAAGGACTTCGCCCCAGAAATTGTTAAGTACAGAGTTGGTTTTTTTTAAGTAATTTGTAAACATTTGAAAAAATCAGTATTATTAACAGTTAATAATAAGTATCAAGTTAGAATCTACAAGAAACACAGTGAACATTGCAGACACCAGTGATACATTTGTTTTTATTGAAACAGTTAATTTCAAAGAGAGTTAATTTCAAAGAGAGTTAATTTCAAAGAGAGTTAATTTCAAGAGAGTTAATTTCAAGAGAGTTAATTGTAACAGAGAGTTAATTGTAACACAGAGAGTTAATTGTCACAGAGTTAATTGTCACAGAGTTAAGTGTCGCAGAGTCAATTGTCACAGTTATTTGCACTATTATATTCAGTATAGAATAATTTTATTTTATGTACCTTCCCGTACATTCGAGTGAAATGTTGTTTACATTTTTTTTTATTTTTTGTTTGCAAATTTTTTTCAATTACTGAATTGAATTGACTTGCAAATTAAGAGAGAGAGAGTTTACAGAGAGTTTACAGAGAGTTTATAGAGTTATAGAGTTACTTGAAGCAGTTTCAAGTTCCATTTTCAGTTTTCAGACAGTTTCAGTTGGTTGTAACCAAAAGGGACAACCAAACCCCAGAGATTTATAAGATACTTGAAGTAATTTTGAAGTCATTTTTTTGAAGTCATTTTTTGAAGTCAGTTTTTCAAGTCAGAAGGTTGCACCAAGAGGGTCAACCAAAACAGAGGTTAATCGTCTCCACTTGATAAAGATCAAGTGCAGTCATTTTCCATTTTCAGTTAATCTTCACTTGATAGCAGTTCAAGTGCAAGACAGTTTAAGTCTCAAGATACTTGACAAGCGTTCAAGTTAGACAGATTAAGTTTCAAGATACTTGACAAGCGTTCAAGTTAGACAGTTTAAGTTTCAAAATACTTGACAAGCGTTCAAGTTAGACAGTTTAAGTTTCAGAATACTTGACAAGCGTTCAAGTTAGACAGTTAAGTTTCAATTTCAGGTTCAGAATACTTGACAGAGTTCAAGTCAGAGTTTTATTTGAAGTCAGAGAGTTTTATTTGAAGTCAGAGAGTTTTATTTGAAGTCAGAGAGTTTTATTTGAAGTCAGAGAGTTTTATTTGAAGTCAGAGAGTTTTATTTGAAGTCAGAGAGTTTTGTTTTAAGTCAGTCTCTGTTAGTTTCAAATACCCATTCATTTCAATGCAGTCAATTGAATTCAACTTTTTCTTTGTAAGTTAAGAGAATTTAATTTAAGAAAAATGTAATTTAAGAATTTAATTCAACCTTTTTTTTGTGTTGTAAAAGAAAATTAAATTCAACCTGAATTGACCTGGTTGCGGCTTTGGTTTAACCTTTTCTTTGTTTGTAAGACGGAAATTCACCGATTTGTCTTTCCCTTTTCATGCATTGTTACGTATATAAATATACAGTCATGTAATTTATTATTTGGAACCAAAATAGTTTTTACAATTGTTTGTAACGATTTTGGTAATTATTGTAATGTATATGAGGAACATGCCGTCCCTCCGTTTGTTGAACTCTTTTAATTTTTTGTTCTAAGTAGTGTGACAAGCAATCTTTTTTAAAAAAAGAGCAAAGTGCTCACGAAAGATGTAATTGTCAATTTCAGACTTATACCCCCCGCTTAGTCACTCAATTCCCCCGAATGTCGTACTACAAACTTTGTCTTTTAAGTTTATTTTATTTTCATACCCCCAACCCCAGTTGAACCCAGTGACAACCGGAGAAATGGTTCAACCATGGTTATTCCTCTTTAGTACTATGGAACATAACCTCGTTTATATTGTTGTTGTTTTTTTTTTAAGAATATTATATGCTTAGTTTATTATAGTTTATCATTGATTTCTATTTCCAAACTTTATATTTTTTATATTTTTTTTAATTCGATTAATACTGAGTAATTGTCGTAGTCGAATTTAATTGTGTGTCGAAATTCAATTTTAAAACCGAGATCTACTTTCATTAACTGTAAGGTCCTCTAAGTTCGTTTTTTTAATTACCTTATACGTGTAACTGATTAATTATGTAAAATCTATAATCCTAAGTGAATTTTATTACTTTTGACACGTTCGAATTCATTTACGTTCCGTCCCTCCAGTCACTTTTGCATTAAAACGCGTATGCAAACATTATCATCATAATACATAATAATTATTGCTTACTTTATATAAATTCTCGCTCATGCATTTATACAGTTAATTTAACAATCCTATCAGCTAATCTGTGTCTCGAAATTATAAAATACACACTTTGTACCCAATAAACATAAATACATATTGACCACAGGTCTATACATCATCCACTACGTAATTCGATTTGTACCTACAACAGTCAATAAAAATGCATGTATGCACACTATATATATATATACAAACCTTATGCTAAAATCATTGAATATTTAGTTACTTGAACAATCCTATCAGCTAATCTGTCCCTCGAAATTGTAAAATACACACTTTGCACCGAATACACCCAAATACACACTTGACCACAGGTCTATACATCATCCATTACATAATTCGATTTTTTATCTACAATAGTCAATAAAATTAGTTATCAATTGTACTATCATGGAAGCCTCGAAAAATCCATGAACTTTAAAATTTATATTTTTCCCTTTTACTCTATTCATTATGTACATAATTTTTCCCACAGAAAAATAAAAATTTTGTAAAAAATTTTAACCATATCAATGTTTGTCTAACTTAATTGTTTGTCTAAATTAACGTATTAATCCTTTATTCTGTTGTATAAAAGTAAAGTTTTAATCTTTGAATTTTTATATTTTATCATAGCCCTCTAAGCGAGTGTCATGTTAAAAAATTTGATTACTCTGCATTGTACTCAACTACCCGAACTCGTTCTGTATAAAATTTGTATTGTAAAGAATGTCGTCATCTAACTTGAATTAATTCGATGATATTTTCTCAATTGTATTATATTGTATTATATTATTGTATTAATACCATTTTGGGGGGGAAATACTGTAAAAAGTGAACAATGAACAATTCCTACACCATCATTATATGGATTCATTGTCTTGATGCAGAACTTATGTTCGTATAGTTTTATGTTGAATGTTCATTTTTACATAAGAAACCAAAATCGCCTAAGCGAGTTTTTGGATAGAATTTCGATTTATACTTCTTTATTCATTACTGTATTTCCCTAATTCATCTTTTCTAAATAATGACTTATACACTATGACGTCATAAAATAACTTTATTCTCTTTACGTTTCCCATACTTTGTACACTGAATCACGTTCTTAGTATTTGGACATCTTCCGTATTCAGTGTATGGTAAATTCTTTAGTAATAATGTTGTGGTGTTATGTAGTATAAATATTATTATTCAACCATACTCATTATTCAACCATACTCATTATTCAACCATACTCATTCTTACATTCATGTTCTTTCTTGACTGCTATCCTTTATTAATTTTATTACTTATTCATTCATCTACCTATTGTCTACTTATGCCCTATCAACTTATCAGTCTATGTTTACTCGTGTCTATATTACGCACACAACCTATTGGGTGACGAATGATATGTGTACACTACTGTGTGCAGTCGTACATGTCTATTGACGATCATGATTACGTACATGTATTCTTTTACGTTTTATTTTCTTTTATTATTTCACCTCCCGCATTGAACTAAAAAATGCTGAGTTAAGTTATAAAATTCCACTCACTACGACAGAATCGAGCGCCTCAAAGATAAAATACCTCCGTTCGCTCTGATTTCAAATTTCTAACATATTATAACATATTATGTTATATCATGTGTGTCATGTCTCATGTACTTGTGTTGTACTAATAACCATATATATAACCATGTAGTATAACCATCTAGTATAACCATCTAGTATAACCATATAGTATAACCATATATAAATATATAAAACACTGTAAGAATGGTAAACGACGTAATGTACTTCATTGAAACAGTAATTAAATGTAATGATTTAATTTATAATGTAAGAATGTACTTTAAAATGGAAGTGTAATTAAAACAATAAGTGAATATGAAGTAATCCATAATTGTAATCGTAATTGTAATGAACCAAAATTAATACTTACTCAGTCGTGTACTTAATTTGTACTTATACGTACTATTACGAAATGATATCGCCTTCATAAATGTAGATTCGGCGAAAAATACAAATTAGTTTTTGTTATTTTATTTTAATTTTTTAAAATTTTTATTTTTGCAATCTTTTAAAACATTTGATCATGTGTTTAAAAAGGGGGGAAATTAACCTTCAACTGTCCTCCCCCAAAACATTTAAGTTCAGCTATATTATACATGTATTTGTAAAATTACAGCACTTCTTCATTGCACTTCTTCATTAGACTTCTTCATTATTGTACTTCATATTAGCACCTCATTAGGACTCCCTTGTTAGCAGCCTTGCTGCGGGGAGGGGGCAGAGGCCCTTGCCTTAATATTTTTAGATTCCGGCCTGAGCCATGGTCGAAAGAGGTCGAACCTCTACCCCTGTAAATTCAGAGCAGTACCTGTATATTTTTAAGAAGTAAACCAAAGTAAAAGAAGTTTTTATTTTTCCCTTCGAGCCGTGCTCTCTTCAGAACTTAGTCAGAAAAGTCGATAATTTTAGTATAAGAGAAAGTATCAGAGTATTATAGCAAGAGAAGAATTAATAATTCTCGACCCATAAGCGAGAGAAAAGACAACCCAAGCACCATAGAAGATATTGGCATAACAGTCTGGCGAGTCTGTAGCCAAGGGTTTAACAGAGTGGCGACCCACCATTTAAGGCGACCGAAAAGAATTATAGAATGTTATAGAAAATATCCGTTGCAGCCTCCTAACCAGAACCCCCGTCGATCCGAACCGACTCAGGGCCATAAAGGGGGGTTAACATATATATATATATATATAGTGTGTGTGTATATATATATACACAATATATATACTGTGTGTATATATATATATGTGTGTGTGTGTGTGTGTGTATATATATATATATACAATATAACGAATATCCCTCCGGTCATAGACATAATACCTTTTGATAATGGTAATACTTTGGATAATATTGTAGTTAGTGGAAAGGAGGTAATGCGCTATATTGATAAAATGAAAATGCGTAAATCACAGGGGCCGGATTCCATATATCCCATACAACTAAAAGAATTAAAAGAAAGCATTGTTGTGCCGCGAACAAATATTTTTAGTGCGTCTATTTCTGAGGGGTGCGTACCAGATAATTTCAAGTTAGCAAATGTAACATACCTTTAAGAAAGGGGATAAAGGTTCGGCATGAAATTTAGGCCAATCAGTTTAACGTCTGTTGCAGGTAAGCTACTGGAATCAATAACACTGTACAACAAATTTTCGGTTCAGAAAAAAACGGGAATAACATTTGGTCATTCTAATATTTCGAGTGTGCTGATTCCAAATCTGAAAATAGTTTTTTCCATCACGTCACGTTTTTTTCTAGTGACTGCTAAAATCTTCATACCAAAAAATAAGAATATATTGATAAACAGATAGGCTTTGTCATGTGGAACAGTTTAATTATTGCTATTCTTCAACATATATGCACAAAATTAACATAAAACTCTCGTATTATACTGTTTTCAACTCATTATTTGTATTTATGCTGGCGTTTGTGTGATGCTTCTGGTTGGTCACGCTTTAAATTCCAACAGAAATCGGCCAGCATAGCAGGACTCCACTTCCCTTTGTATCGGTTCTCCATTGTGGCTATATCCTGGTGGAATCTCTCCCCGTGTTCGTCGCTAACAGCAGATGCATTTTCGGGAAAGAATGAGAGATGTGAATGCAAAAAATGAATTTTCAATGACATCTTACATCCGAGACGTTGGTATGAGTTGATAAGTTGATCCACAAGTGCAGCATAGTTGTCGTATTTAGTCTTTCCTAGTAGACCGCTGCACACGTTTTTGAATGCACGCCAGGTTGCCAACTCAACCTCATCCATCACCGCTTCAAAGTGTTCGTCTAGCATGAGTTGGCGAATTTGAGTGCCGACGAATTTGCCTTCTTTAATCTTGGCATCACTTATTTTTGGGAATTTTTCCTTTAAATATTTGAAGGCAGGCTTATCCTGTTTCAACGCCTTTGCAAATTGTTTCATCAGCCCTAGTTTTATGTGAAGTGGCGGCAAGATAACCTTTTCCTTTCGTACTAGTGGTTCGTGAATAACATTGTGAGATCCAGGTGAGGAATTGTCTCGCGGCGGCCATAGTGAGCGTGTGTAATGTTCAGACCTTGCTCAGCTATCCCACTTGCATAGGAAACACATGTATTTCGTATAGCCAGTTTGCAATCCATTGAGAATAGCCACAACCTTCAAATCTGCGCAGATAAGCCATTCATGTTCATTGTATTTTATACAGTCCAGAATAAAAGCAACATTGTCATACGTTTCTCTCAAGACGACTGAATGAGCAATCGAAACAGAAGGCATTGTGTTCCATTGTGTGGCAGTAAACCCTTAACACTGTACAGAGATGCATCACTGAACAATCTCCACTGATTCGGTTCATAGCACAAACCCAGAGTATCGAACAGACCATGTATATCAATGCAATAACAAAGATTGTTCTTCATTGTGAAATATTCCCGCAAATCCAAGGAGCGCTTTCGGAATGCTGTAATTCGTACGTCTTCCGCCAGCAGATTCCATTCTTGGAGACGTGAGGCCAGCAGTTCACTTTGTTGCTTGGTAAGTATTAAATCACGGACCAAATCATTGAGTTCAGGCTGCGTGATGAGATGTTGTTCTTTCTTGGACTCGACTTCAGCTTCATAGTATTCGCCGTCTGATTCCGATTTGTCAGAGCCTGTGTTATCGGTTATCATTTCAGCTGGAGGACGAGGGATGGGTATATCTGTAGAATGTTTCACAGTATAATGGATTTCGACTTTACGACGGATGATATTACACAAGCCATAGGGAAACTAAAAACACACTCAGCGGCAGGACCGGATAAATGGAATGCCACACTGATCAAAAACTGCAAGAATGCAATCGCTGAACCCCTATACTGGATATGGAGAAGATCACTAGACACGGGAGAAATACCGGGCATCCTGAAGAGCGAGAACATAGTCCCAAAATACAAAGAAGGAGATCGATCCAAGGCCAAAAACTATAGGCCAGTGTCGCTTACATCTCATCTCACTAAAATATTTGAAAGAATAGTTACACAGAAAATCTATGACTTTTTGGAAACTCAGAAAAAATTAAATGATAACCAACATGGGTTTCGGTCAGGCAGATCATGCCAATCACAACTAATGGAACACTACAACAACATTATTGATGCATTGAAAGTAATGAAAACTATGGTGTACTATACACAGACTTTGCTAAAGCGTTCGACAACTGTGACCATGGAATCATAATATATAAACTGAAATATATGGGAATAACAGGAAAAGTAGGGAAACGGATATATAATTTCCCTAGTGAGCGCGGCAAGTCGTTATAGTGCAAGGAGTATCTTCATCAGAATCAGAGGTCCTCAGCTCAGTACCACAAGGAACAGTATTAGCTCCACTACTCTTCGTAATCATGCTAACTGACATAGATGAGGACGTTACCAGAGACAGCACAGTAACATCCTTTGCGGATGACACAAAGATCAGCAGAAAAATAAGAAACCCAGAAGATATAGGATCTCTACAAACCGACATAAACACAATCTACAAGTGGACAGAAGACAATAATATGAAGTTTAACACTGAGAAATTTCAGCTATTCCGGTACGGAAAAAGAGAAGACATAAAATCCATGGAATATTATACCCCAAATGGACAGAAAATTCAGAGAAATTCCAGAGCAAAAGATTTAGGGGTTGTAATGAGACATGATGCGAAATTTGAAATACAAAATAAGATAGCAGTAAACAGAGCAAAGAGAATAACGGGACAGATATTGAGAACCTTTAAACGAAGGGATAGGAATGTAATGATTCTTCTACTGAAAACCCTGATCATATCCAAATTGGAATACTGCTCGGTCTTAACATCCCCATATGAAAAAGAAGACATTAGACAGCTGGAAGGGATCCAGAGAAGCTTCAAAGCCAAGATCAATGGAAAGGAGAAGAGAGAGATACACCATTATTTACACTTGAAAAATAATGGAGAAACTAGTCCCTAATCTTACTCTGAACCCTATAACTCCCCAAACAACGGTGGAAGGTAGAAACGGTAGACTGTGTCGTATTCCCAAATGGAAGGCGAGAGAGGGAACATCCTTAACCCTGAAAGAAAAGAGTTTTGTAGTGAGAGGACCAAAACTGTTTAATGAGTTGCCCAAAGACCTAAGAAACACGAAGGGAGTTGCAGTGTACATCTTCAAAAGAAGACTAGACACCTGGCTCAGAACAATCCCCGATGAACCGGGCGTACCTGGCTATGTGAGGTGGAGAGCAAAAGAAACCAACTCACTACTTCACCAGGCCAACTCGAGAGGAGGGGCGACAAGCGTGACCTACGCGAAATGAGGACTCATCGCGCGAAACCTTTGTAAGGTTGTAAGATAAGGTATAAATATATTATATATATATATAATTATATATATATATATATATATAAAAGATATATATATATATATATAAATAAAGATATATATAAAGATATATATATATATATATATATATATATATATATAAAGATATATATAAAGATATATATAAAGATATATATATATATATATATATATATATATATATATATATATATATATATATATATATATATATATATATATATATATATATATATATATATATATATATAAAGATATATATATATATATATATATATATATATATATATATATATATTTTTTTTTTTTTAAAGTTCGGGAAGAACCGATTCGCCTCTATTTAAAAGGGCATATCTCGGCGGAAAACAAAGAAAAAGTGAGAGGAAAGACAGAGGAAAAAGAAAGGGTGGAAGGGACAGTCGAAGTGGAAAAAGACCAAGGATGACAAAGACTGCAGGGTCGAGCCCCATCATCCTTGGGTGCTAGGGCCGGGAGGGCGCACGTGAAACCTCCAGGAACAAGCATGTACAAACGAGCACAAAGAGCACTCAAGAGCACGAGCTTAGAACCCCCTTGCGGGGATATATATATATATATATATAAATAAAGATATATGTATATATATATATATACAGTATATATATACAGTATATATATATATATATATATATATATATATATATATATATATATATATATATATATACACGCCGAAGGTAATCGTTTAGTTAATTTTCTCGAGGATAGCTTTCTTATTCAAAAGGTTGGGGAACCTACGAGGTTGGACAGTATTTTAGATTTAGTAATAACTACCGATGATAGGCTAATTACTGATCTTCAAGTAATAGAACCGTTAAGCAATAGCGATCACAATATGGTAGAGTTTGTCCTCTCAGTAAGTCACTCGAAACCAGCTAACTCGACTAAAATTCCTAACTTCCAGCACGCAGACTTTAGTAAATTTCGAAATAAATTGTCACACGTCAATTGGAAAAATGTAATGGGGAACTCCAACGCAAAACTAATGTGGGAATCGTTCGAAACAGTATTTAGGACTATAAATGAGGAATGTGTACCGTACAAAATTAAGCGTGCGAAAGTAAACAACAAGCCCTTGTGGTTTACTTCTAGAGTAGGAGACATTATAAAGAGTAGAGATAGGGCTTATACGCTACATAAGTGCGATAAAGACAATTTGTGGTTACGAAACAACTACATATCTCTAAAGCGTGAAGCGAAAAGTGTAATAAAAAAGTCCAAGCGCGAATTTGAAATCTCCATAGCTCGTGACGGTAAAGAAAACCCCAAGCGATTCTTTCAATACGTCAATAATAGAAATCCAGTAAAAAGGGTCTTGGGGCCTTTGAAAAATGTAAACCGAGATGTAGTTTCTGAAAACAAGGAAATGGCTACCTTGCTAAACGAATTTTTTACGTCAGTTTTTACTATAGAAGATATAACGAATATCCCTAGGGTCATAGACATAATACCTTTTGATAATGGTAATATTTTGGATAATATAGTGGTTAGTGAAGGGGAGTTAATGCGCTATATTGATAAAATGAAAACGCGTAAATCAACGGGGCCGGATTCCATATATCCCATACAAATAAAAGAATTAAAAGATAGCATTGTTGTGCCGCTAATAAAGATTTTTAATGCGTCTATTTCTGAGGGGTGCGTACCAGATAATTTCAAGTTAGCAAACGTAACACCTATCTTTAAGAAAGTCGATAAAGGTGCGACGGAAAATTATAGGCCAATCAGTTTAACGTCTGTTGTAGGTAAGCTACTGGAATCAATAATTAGGGATCGCATAGTCGAACACTTAGAATTACATAAACTAGTTAGAAAACGCAGCACGGTTTTAGGCGAAACAAATCTTGCTTAACTAATCTTTTAGAAATTTTCCAAAGCGTGGTTGACGTTTACGATAGACATCGGGCGGTTGATGTAGTGTATTTAGATTTTCAAAAAGCGTTTGACACCGTGCCGCACAAAAGACTCATTGTAAAAACTAAGGCTCATGGAATCAAGGGTGTAGTAATAAATTGGCTAGAAGAGTGGTTGCGAGTTAGGAAACAGAGGGTGGTCGTTGATGGAGCGGAGTCGTGTTGAGCTAATGTAGCGAGTGGCGTTCCTCAGGGTTCTGTATTGCGCCCCTTGCTTTTTCTTATATATATTAACGATTTAGATGTCGGCCTAGTCAGTACAGTTTCAAAGTTTGCGGATGACACGAAGCTGGGTGGTAGGGCGATTAATGACGAAGATAGAGGTAAAATCCAGGAAGATCTGAATAAAATCGTTGATTGGTCAGTCACATGTCAAATGAGATTTAACATCGATAAGTGCAAAATTTTGCATACAGGTTCGCGTAACGGTAATTTTGCGTATAGTATGTCAGGGAAAGAGTTAACAAGCGGAGAGCAGGAAAAAGATTTAGGAGTTATAGTCAATGGTGATTTAAAAGTAGCGAAACAAAGTACAGCAGCGGTCATAAGGCGAACAAAGTGTTAGGTTTTATAGCTCGGAATTTTGAGTACAATCGCGCGATATTATAGTTCCTCTTTATAATCATTAGTTAGACCGCATTTGGAGTAACGCGATTCAATTTTGGAATCCGCATATGTGCAAAGATAGAGACAAATCGAAAGAGTTCAAAGACGAGCAACTAAGATGATTCCGTCGCTTAGGTCAAAGTCGTACGAGGATAGGCTTAGGAGTTAAAAATTGACTACACTCGAGACTAGGAGGCTAAGGGGTGATCTAATCCAGGTTTTCAAAATTATGAATGGATTCGATAACGTAGATAGAGATAGCTTTTTCAAAATATCTCAATATAATAGGATAGAAATAACGGTGTAAGTTGACAAGTCGAAGGTTCGAGACAACAGTTGCCAAAAACTTTTTTACGCACAGAATAGTAAATAGCTGGAATAGTTTGCCGGTAGAAGTAATTAGTAGCACGTCTATAAACATGTTTAAAAATCGATTAGACACATATGTTGATAGAAAGGGTATAGTTTAAGGTAGTAAAATTAAGGCTTTGTGGGATAGATACCACAGCTCAACACAAGTGTTGTGGATATAGGGAGGCAGCATCTTGGGTTAGGGGATACTCTCTGTCCTTACACACCCCAATTAAAGAGATTCCTCTGCCGAGCGGTACCCCCCCATAGTACTGTGAGGTATTGAAAAACTCATGATCTTCACTTGCCCCACAAACACCTTTAAATGGGAGACCCAAACTGGGTGCACACACATTTCTACATTACTGTACAGTCTTTACAGCCACACCTACACTTTTCCTCCTATGTATGTACAGGGTGGGCCGTAAGTTTCCATACATAGGAAAAATTAAACGTTTGTTTTTATGTTTCAGATACCCTAAGAATATGCGTTTGACGTAAGATCTTGTTTACTGATGAAGAAAATTTTTACGTCAATGGAGAGGTTAATCGGCAAAACATACGTTATTGGAGTAATGCTAACCCTAACTGGCTGAGTCCGACGAAGATGCAAGGTGCCGGTAAAGTGATGGTGTGGGCCGGGATATGGGGTGACAGAATTATTGGACCAATTTTTGTCAGTGGAAATCTTAATGCCGAAAGGTATCTTAACATGTTGCAAGAAGAGATTTTCCCATCCCTGCTAAACGAGGAAGGTAACTTCCCAGTTTACTTCCAGCAAGATGGAGCTCCACCTCATTATGGTCTTCACGTGCGTCGGTATTTGGATCAGCAGTTTCCGGATGCTTGGATTGGTCGGCGTGGTCCTGTGGAGTGGCCTCCCAGATCCCCAGATCTCACCCCCCTTGATTTCTATCTTTGGGGGCACTTGAAGGCCATGGTGTATCAGGAAAAGATACGAGACATAAATCATCTAAAGGAACGTATCACCAACGCCATTACAAGCATAACGTCAACTGTGCTAATGCGTGTTCATCAACAGTGGGGAACACGTATTGAAATGTGTTTTCAAAACAATGGCAACCATGTAGAGCATATTATATAAATAAAATGGTTGTCCATAAAAAAATGTTTATTTTTCCTATGTATGGAAACTTACGGCCCACCCTGTAGATTCATCGTCGCTCTCAGCT
>JAJOZX010012774.1:0-22500 GCA_023014485.1 Bathynomus jamesi | reverse complement strand
CATACACGGATGTTCTTTGGGTAGGTTAATACGGAAGATTCACTGGCGATAAACCACGTACGAAAGCCTCGTCAGTACTTTGCCCTCCTATTTGCTTGGCAATGCGACTGCGAGCTGCTCGTACCTTACATTCGTCGTTTATAAAATATGTTTAATTCTTCGTACTTTCAATTAAACTATGAATGCATCGATGAATATATATATATATATATATATATATATATGCGCCTCGGTGGTGTAGTGGTTAGCGTCGCTGACTACGATTCCATCGGCCCCGGGATCGAGACCTGGTGGCGGCAGCCGGCGCGCCGCAAAACCCAGCTGTTCATCCTTCCACAAAATAAAGAAAGTGGTTGGTAGATAAATGGGTACCCTGGGTGGCCTAGTGGTTAAGACGCTGGGCTTCTGGTGGGGCGTGGTTCAGATTCCACGTTAAACTGTAGGTCTAAGGTGGAGTGGAAAGCTTGACCTTCGTCAGAATGAACAATTCGGGCGAAAGCTAACCAAAGGTATATATTTCTGGCATACGCAAGGGTGGGGGGTTCATGGAGTCTGGCCCCTCTTAAGGAGTAAGATTTTATGTTCTAAATAAAAATACGAGTAAATTTTTTGTTACTACTAATTATTAATAACACTAGGCAACAAATTTCAACTTTTTTTTGTTACAGACACGTGAACTACTGATTCCTACTAAAGCGCTGATGCTGATTTCAGATCTGATATCAAAATTTCTCTATTACGTCCAGATTTTGTGTAACCGAAAACCCCTATTTTTCATTTTTTTTCTCACCCGCTTCTATTACGAAAGCCGTCTAAGCTACTTTTCCGTGCCACGTTTTATGTTAAGCATACTTAAATAATTAGTGAACAGGGATGTCTTTCCTCCTTTATTCTGGCTTAAGACAGACAGCGGAATTCCGCTGGCGGAGTTACCACCCCTGCGCCCAACCATCCACCCAAAGCGCGTTAGTATTTTGTTGTTACTACTGAAAGGCAAATTCCTGTTCTTAAGTGAAACTTTGGTGTGTCCTCTTCCTTTGTCGCTTGTAGGATGACGAGCTCTCCTTCTGCAGGAACCAACAATAATCTCCCATCATATTTGGGTTGAAATTACCTTGGTATCTGTTTTCCATAACTGAGATCTGTTGGTGGAAGCGCTCACCATGCTCGTCACTTACAGCCCAAGGTTGGCCGGGAAGAAGTCAAGATGAGAATGTAAAAAATGAATTTTCAAAGACATTCTGCATCCCATTATTTCATAAGATTTAAGCATGTTTTCTACGAGTTTACGGTGGTTTTCAGCTTTGTGATTTCCAAGAAAATTGTTGACAACTTCAACGAAAGATGTCCATGCTCCTAGTTCATTCTCATTTAGGTTAGATGGAAACGATGAGTCGTGGATGACACTGCGGATCTGTGGTCCAGTGAAAACTCCAGCTTCTAGCTTAGCATCTGTCAATATTCCTTTGAATTTATCCTTTAAATATTGGAAACCACTACCTTGATGATCCATACCCTTCACCAAATTTTTCATAAGGCCAAGTTTAATGTGAAGTGGTGGAAGATGTACTTTCTGAGGGTCAATAAGTGCTGGGTGTTTCACATTGTATTTACCAACAACATGTTCAGTTCTAGATGGACAATCATGTTTTTTGTAGTGGTTCTTGTCATCTCTGCTGTTCCATAGACACAAAAAGCACATATGCTTTGTGTAGCCCAACTGTAACCCAAGAAGTAATGATACAACTTTAAGGTCGCCACAAATATTCCATGTGTGGTCCTTATATTTGATGAGTCTTAGCAGCAGTTTCATCGATTCATAAGTCTCATTAAGGCCAGTGGCATGTGCTACAGGTATTGAAGGTTTTTCATTGCCGTTGTGCAGTAATACAGCTTTAAGGCTAGCTTTACTAGAGTCAATGAACAGTCTCCATTCTTTTGGATCATAGCGACAGCCAATCCCTTGCATCATATCACTGATATCGTGGCAGAAACAAACGTTTTCTTCCTGTAAGTAAAATGATGAAAACTGCAAATGGCGATGGCGGAAATGGGAAACTTTGGTGTTTGGTTGGAGAAGATTAAATTCTTGAAGTCTTTTAACTCCGCTTGACTTAACAAATGTGGGGAAATATTTGCATCTGGAACATATATGCCATCTTTCCCTGTTTCTATATCACTAGCAGAATCTTCAGATGAACTGCTGTCTGTTATCGTTGCTGGTGGAACTGGTGGTGGATTTGTTTCATCATGTGGTACTTGTTTCATTGCTGATTCGCAGTTTGGGTACGTGATCTTTGATTTGTTTTTCTTTGTGAAACCAGCAATCTTTGTCAAACAAAAATAACAATCATTGAAGTGATTTTTCGGCTCACGCCAAACCATGGGGACTGAGAACGGCATAGCTTTTCTTTTACCGTTCATCCAAGCTATTAACATTGCATGCACTGTGCACAGCAAATATGTGGTGCCCAGTCCCTCTGTTGGTCTCCTAACTTAGTCAAAATAACACTTGTAGGCAAGTTTAATCTTTGTTGTTATGTTTCTACGTTGTGGCTTAGGTGTATATTGTCCACAGACAAAGCAGAAGTTGTCTGGGTGATTACACAAGCACGTCTATTTGATGCCATTTTGAATTACCATACAATATCTGAAAAAACGTAGAAAGTAATTATTACGATGTGCAAAATAAAAAGAAATACACACCGTAGTACAAAACAAATGCTATAAAAACACACAAGTCACCACAACCTGTCACTTGCTCATCAGCAGAGAGCTTCAACAACCGTTCTGCTTGACTGTCACGTAGCGACTGACCGTTGGGCCGTTGCCCGTTACTATGCTCTTGACTCAGTGTTGCCAACTCGGGATAAATTTTATTTATCAAAATTGTTCGAATTTGTATATAGTTGGCAAAAAAAATTGCTTTAACCTTGAAAAGCAAGTTTCATATACTGGCATTAAGCCGATTAAAACCAAAATCTGGACGGTAGAAAATTTTACTAAAAGTGATTTGCATTTTACACAAAATCTAGACGTGATAGAAAAAATCTAATTATAGATTTGAAATCAGCATACCGAAATTAGCTAGGAGCACCTATTTGGTCTTCTGTAACAAAATCTTTGTTGCCTAGTGTAATCAAATAAATATTTTTCAGCTTTTTTAACATTGATCTTCATTTTTGTTCATTAAGGACAAAAAAAAAACTTCTTTAGGATGAAAAGAAAATTTAGATCCCTTAGGAAAATCCTGCGTACGCTACTGATAATATAATATTATATATATATATATATATATATATATATATATATATATATATATATATATACAGGGTGGGCCGTAAGTTTCCATACATAGGAAAAATTAAACGTTTGTTTTTATGTTTTAGATACCCTAAGAATATGCGTTTGACGTAAGATCTTGTTTACTGATGAAGCAAATTTTTACGTCAATGTAGAGGTTAATCGGCAAAACATACGTTATTGGAGTAATGCTAACCCTAACTGGCTGAGTCCGACGAAGATGCAAGGTGCCGGTAAAGTGATGGTGTGGGCGGGATATGGGTGACAGAATTATTGGACCAATTTTTGTCAGTGGAAATCTTAATGCCGAAAGGTATCTTAACATGTTGCAAAGAGAGATTTTCCCATCCCTGCTAAACGAGGAAGGTAACTTCCCAGTTTTACTTCCAGCAAGATGGAGCTCCACCTCATTATGGTCTTCACGTGCGTCGGTATTTGGATCAGCAGTTTCCGGATGCTTGGATTGGTCGGCGTGGTCCTGTGGAGTGGCCTCCCAGATCCCCAGATCTCACCCCCCTTGATTTCTATCTTTGGGGGCACTTGAAGGCCATGGTGTATCAGGAAAAGATACGAGACATAAATCATCTAAAGGAATGTATCACCAACGCCATTACAAGCATAACGTCAACTGTGCTAATGCGTGTTCATCAACAGTGGGGAACACGTATTGAAATGTGTTTTCAAAACAATGGCAACCATGTAGAGCATATTATATAAATAAAAATGGTTGTCCATAAAAAAATGTTTATTTTTCCGATGTATGGAAACTTACGGCCCACCCTGTACACGTATATATGAGATACACACAGACCGAGCATGGAACAAGAGACTATTCTGGGAAAATTAAGTCCACTATAGTCCGAATAAGTAATGGTAAATGACAAACACTATATGTTTTTTTTTTCATGATGTTAGCCCGACGTGGGCAACGGGTCACTCGCAAAGAGGCCCCAAAAATATAACTTCCCTCACCAGCTATCTGGAAGGCGGATAGGATCCAGTCTGTGTATCATGAAAAAACCTCAGGTGACCATTCTGAGTTCAATCCTATATATTAATATATATATATATATATATATATATATATATTATATATATATATATATAAATAGTATATATATATATATATATATATATATATATATATATATATATAATATATATATATATATAATTAGAACACTAAAAAAGAAGCTATGTCATTTTAAAATGCATAAAATACTAAAAGCATTGTCAAAGATCCTCGACGTCTTCTAAAGTCAGATCGTGCATGGAACAAGGACCTCTTCTGGGAAATTAAATTCACTATAGTTCGAATAAATAATGATAAATGACAAATACTATAGTTTTCTTTTTCCTGATGGAAGGCCCAACGTGGGAACCGGGTTACTCGCAAAGAGGCCCCAAAATATGCTTCCCTCACCAGCTATCTGCAAAGCTGATAGGATCTAACTTTGGGACAGGATCTAGGGTTTACAGCTACACCTAGCCTACTATATTCAGAACCTCAATATACGCAAGAAACTCGTTGCATTCACGTCGGATTTAATGCATCAAAGAAAAAGGATAACTATTGTAACCATATCTAATATATATATATAACTTATATATATATATTGAGACTGAAGTAAACCGTGCAATACAAAGGAAGTTTCGTCCACCCAAAGCTTGGGCCACTTCCCACTTCTCACCATTACATCATTCTGGAAATCAACCCATTTCCTTTCAAGTGTAACTTTTGAGCTATCTCATTTTACCATTTGCTCTTCAGAAATGTACTAGTTATCCTCCTCTAATTATTCTTACTCTATTATAGAAAACAACAGTAATAGTCTAGTTTGTTTAAGGCTAAAAAGGGGTTAAAAGGAACAAATTTCAATAAAAGCTTTTTCAGAGGTTTTGAGTAGTATGAGATGTCCTTGATAACATATCTAAAGTCCTAATAAATACAAATTATGGAAATCCCTCTAAATGGCAAAAACAAAGTAGCCACCGTAACGACAGTATTGACCGTTTTATCAGTGTAGTTCAGAACACTGCTTTGCGGTGAGTGCTGCCGGTGCCTGCATACTTGAAATAAGTTCATAACATTTGAGTTGCTTTATCAGTGAGTGATGTGTGCTGTTGCAAATTGCAAGAGTAAATAAAATTCCCCTAGAATTATGTTATTTTGGCCAAGTTGATATCACGTTTCTGTACATTTTTAATCCATTCAATCAATTTTTTTTATGTTGTTGCATGGTTTCATTGCTATTCATACACATAGTACTCAAACATACTACACCACTGATATATGTTTCCTTTGTTGCAGGTTTCTGAATTCTGAACACAAAACGGCTGACAACTGTATCTTTTGTAAAGCGCCCCTCAATGAGGGTAACATAGTAGTGGTAATGCTAACATCCAAGGACAATACCAGCATTAACCGTGCAAGTGATGAGAGAGGTAATAACCTGCGAACCATGCCAGGTTAGCAAGTCCACAAAGACTGTCGATGGGATTACTGTAAACTACAATTAATATCTAAAGCAAGCAAACGTTCCATCTCGCTAGAGGCATCACGTATTTCACAGGAAAGAAGATCACTGTGAAGCTTGCTTCCATTGTTCAGGCGATCATGCAGGCTGGCCGACCCTGAGTCTTAATGGCACTGTTACAGCTCGGGTTAGGGGTGCAGCTACACCATCATTTTGCCTGTAGTTCTGATCAACCATGAAGTCCAGCAGTTTGAAAGGAGTACCGCCGTAAGACAAGATACAGATGTGAGTGGTGAGGTGTCGGGTGACGCATTCTTGCTACGTTGCAGACAACGTTAATCACAACCTCCAAACCCTCGACGGTAAAGGAACATTTCGTGGAATGGGCATGACCGCCACCATAACTCCTAGGATAAAAGTCAATCTCCGTATCCCCCACATCAAAGCTACTGTACATTCAGTGATATCGCCCAAGTCGGAAGAGTGAAGATGAAGTACCATAGTGGGAAATGGAACATTGCTCACTTGATATATCACAGCATGATAGCTGTAGAGGGTCAAGATAAGGCTGATAGTCTCGCTTCACTTCACAAGATGTCCTTAGTCCTCAAAACCCCACGGCTAACATGGTCAGGGATGATGCAAATTGCACATGACAGGCCCCATCCTGGCCAGTCATTTATCAGGAACCCTAGTGATACCACCTGTGTATATTCAACACTCTTGTTCCTGGCCGATCATGTTAGGCGTCATGACAGAACACCAGTCGTAACCTTCGATCGACCACTGTAGCGGAAAGCACAAATGATAATAGAAAGGGATCCATCTGAAAGTAAGCTACGGAAGATCGTTTTTCGCCTCGGTGATTTCCACACCCAGATGAGCTTTCTCACAAGCATCGGGAGTCTGATGGCTGGCTCAAGTTTGAAGGTGTTTCTTGAGCTCATTTATGCGCCGAAAACAGTTGAACATATATTAAGTGGCAAGACTGTGTCCAGAGCAGTGTGGGCACACCTTCTGGTCGATGCCGCACTCCACACACCTATCGCAGCCGAGGCACTTCAGGTACCCGTTCCTAAGCTGTATAATCTACCAGGCGAAGTATCAGACGATGAGGCTGCTCAGTATTCAGTCCAGCCAGATGATGATTTGGCTACAACTGATCCCGCCGGATCTGGAATCGGGATACCATTTCGTCAGACGCAGCGATCGTCAATGGGACGGCCTATAAACTGATTTTGTTACTGAGCAAATATTGATGCGAAGTGTGAAGTCAATTTGAGGGCTGACTCGTGGTCGCAGCATGATAGAAAATCAGCGTTTGTTGTGGCTGTTGGCTATGCTAGCATGTGCAGAGATCAATAAAGCTATGCAAGACCTGACGAGGACGACATATGAGACAGGAGAACAACATAAAGATAACACACTAGCTCGCTAAACGCGTGACGTGAAGGACACACAACTAATCCTTAATGGTCTTAGCGAGAGGAATCCTTTTAGTGATGATCACACTCTCCGGAGCATCGCAAGTGGCATCATCGCAGATCCCTATGTGAACGCCGACCAGGCCAAGGATTTAGGCAACTGCATCCTAAATTCAATGACTGTCAAGCCAATGAAGGAGTACTCTTTCCGAAAAACGACCAAGCAGTAACACTGACGACCAAGTACTCAGTCAAAATAGATGAAGAACAGGTGCACGTCGACCCAGCTCCTCTTCCAGCGTTTTGTCGTGACCCCCAAAGCAACACCTGATACTGAAAGTCTATTCCAGTACGAGTACCCACCTTCCCTGTTTGACTCAAATCTCATGTTACATGAGCCACAAAAATCTGTCCTGGCTGATACATTGTGAAGTCAGGTGCCACATGACATGCAATCTCCTTGTAGACATGCGCGTTATGTGATCGTATGACAGCCACTGTTGTGTTTGATGGTTCCAAGAGCTCATCCACGAAGGACATAATACACCGTCTCTGTGAGGGAAATAAAATCGGTGCCACCGTAGCATTTGTCAAAAGCATGTATGTTAAATTTGAGAAAGAACCATTCCAGGCAAACAAGAAGAAAAGGCAAAGGTTTTTCGATATGCTGAGTCATCTGCAAGAAGCTGGATGTGTTGTGCTCCATCCCTATGGAGACGCCGACCGTCTCTTGGTGCAAGCTACTGTGGAGTGTGCAGCAGAGGGCAACACCGGGCTCGTGGAGGAATTCACCGATCTACTTGTCCTTCTCTTTTACTACACCAAACAAGAGTCATATGCCCTCTTCTTCAAACCAGAACCGCGCAAGGGATCAATGAAGAGACGGGTATGGAACATCATTGCCGCGAAGGGCGTACTACGTCGCGATGTATGTGATAACATCCTATTCATCTATGCAATCGGCGGGTGTGGCATTACGTCCCGTTTGTATGGCATCGGGAAGGAGAGTAACATGAAGAAAATAGATTGATTCTCTCCTCAAAGAACAAGCTCAAACGTTCCAGCAAGGAGCAATGCCCAAGGATCGTGTGACCAAAGCAAGCAAGAAGACATTGGTCCTCCTTTATAATGGTAAGTTCAGCGAGGGCCTCGATAACTTGCGATACAGGAAGTTCTATGAGAGGACAGCAATAGGAACGTCTCGCATGAAGCCACAGTTTGCCTCCAAATACCACAATTATCGGATTTAAGTTGCGTGGTAGACGTTTCATTACTAACATCGCTAAAAACTTTTTTACGTTTAAAGTAACTGATAAATGGAATAATCTTCCCGCATCGGTCGTGAACTCTACCATCGTTAATATGTTTAAGAACCGTTTAGATAGGCATTTAAAAAATATTAACGTTGTTTATGCAAAAAACTTCACTTTTTTCTACGTGAAGGTCAAAATATGAAAATAAAAACCCACTCTAATAGACAGAGTTTATTTCCACAACAGTTTCGATGTCCACTGGCATCCTCCTCGGGTGGATACAGAAAAACGAATGAACCAAAACAAGAGGGAAAAACAGTCCAGGGACCGACCGTTAATAAATTCGCACCTACTGTAGGTTAGATCCCACTCTCCCGACACCGGAAGGGCATTTTCATTAAAGGGACCCGCTTATAAGTACATTCGCACAAATTTAAAACTATCTTCCTGTTCTAAACATACAGATTCTATTATTTTTTTTTTTACATAATTATTACATTTATTAAATTTATTACATTTAATATTGCATTATTATTTATTACAGATATTATAAATTTATTATTACATTGGTTATTACATTGTTGTTTATTATACAGAACTTATAAACCGAAAAACGAATGAAAAAGGCGAGAAGGAAACAATCCAGAGACCATTGAGAAATTCGCACCTAGGTTAGATACCGTTCTCCCGACACCGGAAGGGCATTTTATTACAGGGTCCCGCTTATAAGTACATTCGCACAAATTAAAACTATCTTCTTGTTCTATACATACAGATTCTAATATTTTGATATAATTACTGCATTTATTATTGCATTTACATTATTTTTTTTTTACATTTATTATTATTACCTTTACCCTAATTATTAAATTTATAATATTACCTTTATTATTACATCTGTTGCATTTATATTTATTTCCACATTTATTACTTCCATTATTACATTTACTAAAAGCGAGTAAGGAAACAATCCAGAGACCTTTAAGAAATTCACACTTAGGTCAGAACACGTTCCCCCGACTCAGTAAGGGATTTTTTGACCAAGAATCTCATTAAAGGGTCTAACTTATAAGTACCTTCGCACAAATTAAAATTATCTACTTTTTCTATACATACAGATTCTATTATTTTCCTTTCGACATAATTATTACATTTATAAAGTACCTTACTTGATTCCCAATCTATAGCATGATTATTTTGGCTGGCGTGATAAAAAAAATGGCATTATTAGTATTACAACTTCTGAAGGCATATTTGTGTTCTTTAATAAATGTAATAATTATGTTCTTTAATAAATATAATAATTATGTCAAAAGAAAAATAATAGAATCTGTATGTGTAGAAAAAGTAGATAATTTTAATTTGTGCGAAGGTACTTACAAGTTAGACCCTTTAATGAGATTCTTGGTAAAAAATCCCTTACGGAGTCGAGGGAACGTGTTCTAACCTAAGTGTGAATTTCTTAAAGGTCTCTGGATTGTTTCCTTACTCGCTTTTAGTAAATGTAATAATGGAAGTAATAAATATGGAAATAAATATAAATGCAACAGATGTAATAATAAAGTTAATATTATAAATTTAATAATTAGGGTAAAGGTAATAATAATAAATGTTAAAAAAAAAATGTAAATGCAATAATAAATGCAGTAATTATGTCAAAATATTAGAATCTGTATGTATAGAACAAGAAGATAGTTTTAATTTGTGCGAATGTACTTATAAGCGGGACCCTGTAATAAAATGCCCTTCCGGTGTCGGGAGAACGGTATCTAACCTAGGTGCGAATTTCTCAATGGTCTCTGGATTGTTTCCTTCTCGCCTTTTTCATTCGTTTTTCGGTTTATAAGTTCTGTATAATAAACAACAATGTAATAACCAATGTAATAATAAATTTATAATATCTGTAATAAATAATAATGCAATATTAAATGTAATAAATTTAATAATAAATGTAATAATTAGGTAAAAAAAAAAATAGAATCTGTATGTTTAGAACAGGAAGATAGTTTTAAATTTGTGCGAATGTACTTATAAGCAGGTCCCTTTAATGAAAATGCCCTTCCGGTGTCGGGAGAATGGGATCTAACCTAGGTGCGAATTTCTTAACGGTCGGTCCCTGGACTGTTTTTCCCTCTTGTTTTGGTTCATTCGTTTTTCTGTATCCACCCGAGGAGGATGCCAGTGGGCATCGAAACTGTTGTGGAAATAAACTCTGTCTATTAAAGTGGGTTTTTATTTTCATATAACGTTGTTTAAAATAATAAAACAATTAGCAACAGGAGCTCTCGGGGTAGTGGTCGAAGATGAGTCTGTTGACGATTAATACCAGCTTATGACATGCCAGCGTGTGATATGCCAGCAATAAAAAAAAATTAGACTAACACGAACTTAGATGTAGCTCGTAGCGTAAACTAACCCACTTTTTGTTACTCTTCCTACTTTTTTTTCTTATCCTCTCTTTACTTTAAGACTGTGTTTGCATGGTTTGTAAGCGTTCTTATTTTACTTCTTTCATCTTTCACCCCTTTCCTATTCTCTTCGACTATTTTTCCGACTTGTCAGCAGTGGCGGCGGATGATGGTGAGTCTTTTCTCTCTTTTTCTGAATGAATGTTAACCCACGAATGATAGGTTTTGTTACTTAACCCCTTATTCTCTTCTTTTAACCCCCTGCCCTCTCCTTTCTCTAGGGCTAACCTTAGAGTGGATCTTAGGGTCTTTGTTAGCCTTAGCTTCTGTAGATTTATATCACCAGATGCAACACTGGCGTGGGCTAGAGAAGCCAACGGATGAATGGGGTTGGCAATGCTATGATGATGGAGGCGTCCCCGAAATGACGGACTCCGAGGGATTCGGTACAGTTGCAAAGCGGACTGCAAAGCTGACAGATGCTCGTGCCGAAAAAAATCATGTGGCATGCTCCAGTGTATGTGGCCAGTGCAGAGGCGTTGTATGTACCAACGTTGACCGCCTTGATGATGTTGATGAATGAAATATCATCTGCATCAGGATTTATGGGGATAAACAGTTCTGAAAAGTAATAAAAAAACCATTAATATTCCAGTGCATTGGCACTTATTTAGTACAACTTCCATGAAATTAGATTCATTTATTATTCTAAACTTGTATAAATGTAAACTTGCACAGATTACACTTCACAACATTTGTTTTAAATATTCATTCACCTTTTAACCTTTGTATAGAGCAGAGCTTTCCAAACTTTTCACGTTGGCGACACACTATTTAAGCATAAAAATTTTCACGAGACATTAATTAATTTTTGTTATCAAATATCAAATATCAGATAATTTTTCAGTAGGTGGTTTATCTTGTAGCCGATTTGTTGATAGAAAAATCAAAATTTTCAAAATACAAAAGACACTAATGTGTCGCGACACAGTTTGGAAAGCACTGGTATAGAGTAACCGCTGTCTTACTTCTCTACATTTTATATACCATTTTATCTTTAAATTATTATCATATGACTATATAAATATAATGTATAAAATTTTTATTCATCATATTTGTTCACTTTTTTACATCTTTAGGGTTTTAGCACTGATGATAGAAATTGATTTTTCCGAAACGTCTGATCAATAAACATGTACCACCACCTCGTCCTCTTATTGCTCACTAGTACAATACCCGTCGCTTCGCTGACGGTTAGCTAAAGACCCGCCCTACGTGCGGGTAGTAAAACATATCCAAGTAGAGGGCCGGAATTTTTTTTGTAGTTCGAAGGCTGTTATTAGCTGTTATTAGCTAGGTTAATTGAATGGTTAGGTTAGGTTAGGTTGGTTAGGTTGGTTAGGTTAGGTTGGTTAGGTTAGGTTGGTTAGGTTAGGTTAGGTTAGTTGGTTAGGTTGGTTAGGTTGAGTCGTGATATTTTCGTTAAAGCTTAACCTAACCTAACTTAACCTAACCTAACTTAACCTAACCAATCGTCAAGGGCGTACAGTTGACCTAACCGGGCATTCAACACCCAGGTGCACAACCTCGGGACCTAATCAATATGTGTGTGAAGTTTTATGTTTGTAACTGCTTTCATTTTGGAGCTATGGCTGGAACAGACACACACACACACACGCCCACGCACGCACACGCTGAAACACACACACGCACGCACACACGCTGAAACACACAAACGCACGCACACACACACGCACACACACACACACGCAGAAAGTGTGACGGACAGACGGACAGACAGACGGACAGCTCTCTTATTATAGTATAGATTAAGTTAAGGTTCTCCAAGAACAAACCCTTCAATCAAGTGTGTGTATATTTATATACAGTATATATATGTGTGTGTGTGTGTGTTTGTGAGAGAGAGAGAGAGAGAGAGAGAGAGAGAGAGAGAGAGAGAGAGAGAGAATTTTCAACAATGTATGAGAATGTGCGTCCGATTCGGATCACAAAACCCTTTTAATTGAGAGAATTACTATTGTCAAGCTAACAACTTTTGCGAGAGAACTGAGCTCAAAATAATAAATACAATACCTTTTTTATTTTGGGATCGAGAATTTAATCGTACATCATATTCAATACATACACACACACACACACACACACATATATATATATATATATACCGGGTGAACCAAAAGTAGGTGGACAGTAAATGATAACGTTTATTTTGAGAATACATATACAATTATATTTAATTTTTTTGTATACTATAATACAAAATACAAAAAATTAACTTATACCAATACAATACAAAAGCAATGAAAATTTTATCAACGCAGGTGCTCAAATTGCTGTCCATCACAATTTACACAGCTTTGAAGCCTACCTTTCACACTTCGACAAACATTTTGCACAAGTTTCTTTGTGCATTAATTTCTTGAAATGCATCTCTGATGTAATTTTTCAAATCACCAACACTTCGTGGTTTTCGACTATAACTTTGTCCTTGAGTACTCCCCAAAAGAAAAAATCCATTGGGGTAAGTCGGTGAACGTGCAGGCCATTCAATTTGACCTCTTCGGCCGATCCATTTCTCGGGAAATGTTTCAAGATACTCACGGACTGCTCTTGAATAATGTGGAGGGGCCCCATCTTGTTGGAAATAGAGGTCATGTGAATTAGGCTGTTGTTGTAAGTGTGGAACAACTTCATTCATTAGAATTCGAGATACTTATCACCTGTGACTGTTCCATCAACAAAATTGGTCCTAAAACACCAGAACTTGAAATACCACCCAAACAGTGACACCAGGCTGGTTTAGTTGCTGCTCTAATGTTTAAATGCATGTTCTCACTATACCAGTAAACACATTTATGTCGGTTAACATGACCTGATAATTTGAAAGAAGCCTCATCGGTCCACACAATGTTATCTAAAATTATTGGATTTCCTTCAATTTCGTTCAGCATGATCTCACTAAATTGCAGCCGCCTGTCTGGGTCATCCTCTAATAAGCCATGAATTAGCCGTGGACGATAAACTTTCAACCCAATAGATTTCAGAATTCGTATAATAGAGGTTTGTGAAATGTCAGTTCTGCTGAGGCTCTTCTGGTGGACTTTTGGGACTGTGAACAAATGCTTCGGCAACAAGTTGCTTATTGTCCCTCTGTGCAAACTGTTTTGGGTCGACCAGTTCTTGGGGCATTAAGAATTGAGCCAGTGGCATCAAATTTGTCACGAATGCGGTAAATGGTTTCTCTCTTTGGGGCTTGAGTACCAAATGTTTCACCCATTTTGTTCTAACAGTTTCAGTATTTTGAGATTTCCAATACTCTTTTAACACCCATTTTCTGCATCAGTATTTAGATTATTTGCCATTATGGGTTCTCTGAACTATCTGAAAAGAAAAGATTAAATTTAAATAAATTTAGTTATAATATTTAATATAATATAACACAAACACCATAGTTATAATGAACACCATAGTTATAATATAATATAACAAACCCTATTCAACCTACTGTCCACCTACTTTTGGTTCACCTGGTACCTATATATATATATATATATATATATATATATATATATATATACAGGGTGCGGCATAAGTCGCTTTACCGAGAATAATGAAATCACCTGTGAAAAATAATATTTATTATTTATTAAAGAAATTGTTCAAAGTGTCCTCCATCGTGTTCAATACACGTTGCATCTTTGAACTACTGAACACCAAATAGCGCTGCACAGTTCTGTTATTATTCAACGTCTCAAACTCTTGGCGTATCAAAGTCTTCATGTGATGAAGGCACAGATAGAAGGCACAGATAGAAGGCACAGATAGAAGGATAGAAACTGAATGAAGGCAGTTTCGAAATTAAAGATTTGCGCCAGACTCGATCAAAAGCTTTCGATATATCTAGCGCAATAGTAAAAGTTTCACCGAAATCTCGAAAGGAGGATGACCATGAATCAGAGGAAAATCCAAGAAGATCGCCAGTCGAGCGTCCATCGCGAAACCCATTCTGACGATCTGAAAGAAGATTGTGAGAAGAGATGTGTTTAAGAATCTTCCTATTAAGGATAGATTCAAAAACTTTAGAAAGGCAAGAAATCAAAGCAACTGGACGATAGTTGGAGGGTTCAGAGCTGTCACCCTTCTTTGGAACAGGCTGAATTGTCCAAGCTATTCATCAGTCCTGTTTTATGTCTTCTGGACGGTGGACCTCTTGGTATGGAAGTGTGTCTCTAGCTCCACTTAACTCCTGCATTAGCTATCCCATTACATGTACGTTTTATTTTTATAAAACTCGTGTTGCTATTTTTTATTTCTCGTTTCCTTATATGTATAACTGTTATTTCTTTATTACCGGAGTCCTTTTTGTTTTGTTTTTGATTTAGTGTTTAATTAGTTGTATCGTTGATTACCTTGATAAATATTGTACCTTTTGTTTAGCGTGGGGGATCTATCTCCTGCCAATAACAGCATTATTGGCCATCATTTCATATTTCTGTAGTCTTATCAGGCAGTGAGTAGGGTTTCTTTTATTACTATTACTTGTTTCAGTACGTGTCTTATTTTTATCTCTCTTTTAGTCATAATTTTTAGTTTGCTTGTTTTTAAATGTATTGTTTGATTTATCTTATCGTTTATTTGCCATCAAGATATTATATTATGTGATGGGATTTATATCTGCAAATAAAACTTATCATTCATATATATTATATATACTAGTACAGTTCCCGTCCGCTTCGCTGACGGTTAGACAGGCTAAACTACAAAAAAAGAACCCAGCCGTGAAAATTTTGAGCTTCACATTGTGTCAACATTTCTGAATCTGGTATCTCCCAAACCTCCTCACCCCCATTCATGCAACTTGGGGGCTAACCCCCTCCCCCATACCCCCACCCCTCCCCATTACTCCCCCATCCACCATTACCCCACCCCTCCCCATTACCCCACCCCTCCCCCATTACCCCCACCCCCACCCTTCCCCCTCACCCCATTACCATCTCCCCCAATACCCCCACCCCCCCCATTACCCCACCCATCCCCATTGCTAAACTACAGAAAAGAACACAGTCATGAAAATCTTGAGCTTCACATTGCCGCCCGTAATACAATTTCTGAATTTTTTTCTCACAATTTTTTCTCACAATTTCTGAAAGTGTGACGGACAGACGGACAGACGGACAGCTCTCTTATTATAATATATAGATTAATATATATATATATATATATATATATTAAAATATGATGTGTGTGTGTGTGTGTGTGTGTGTGTGTGTGTAAAACGTACCTTGCAGAAAAAGCAAAGTGGTTAGCTCAAATCAAACTCTTACTATAGGATTTTTGGATCACCTGAAGATCCGTCACCCCAGCCTTCTTTAGTAGCTTTATAAGGCAAACTAACAAAATATCACGACCTAACCTAACCAATCGTCGAGGGCGTACAGTTGATCTAACGATTGGTTAGGTTTAGGTCGTGATATTTTCGTTAGTTAGTTTATTAATTCATTTCGACCTTAATTGTTATTTTTGGGGATTGATCGGTATTCATTATTGTTATAGGGATTGTGTATTCAATATTTTTATGTTTGTTCTAGTGTTAACTTGGACATTAATACCCTTTTGATTATCAGTGGAGTAATCATTGTACCAATTGTTCAAACCCATCTGTGAATGCGGAGGATTTCAGAGCCCCTCCGCCCTTACCCAACAATTGGCTCCCAACGTAATTCCTTGTGGTGGTATTTTGAGTGTGCACTTGAGGTACTCTTTATATATATATATATCTATATATATTATTATATATATATATTATATATATATACACAGTATATATTTTTTTTTTGTTGATTACTCTGACATTCCTTTAATTCTGTTTTTTGTCTTAAAGCATAGAAAAGATCTAACTTCGCCTAATGGAGAGCTACTTCACTCATACAGAATATGAAGTTCCTTATAACCACACTTGGATTAACTCATAAATATCGATATTGTTCCTTCATGTTCACATGGTCAAGTAGAGAAGCCAATACTACTGTGAACAACATACTTAAATATTTGTTTATTTAAACTGTTCCCATTCATTGTAATACAAGATTTCATTTCGGCTTTGACTTTTCATGACTGAAATACACAACTTTAGGTTAACGTTCCTCAGTAGGTAATTATGTTATGTAACACGTTCAGGTCATTTTACACACCAAAATACATTTTTTAGTAGTATTTGATGTGATTTTTCAAATCTGACCTCCATTTCCCTCGGAAATAAGATCCAACAAAGTTATAGTACTTTGAAGTTTGGCTCATTTTCAAGGGAAATGGAGGTCAAAATCTAAGCAAAACACATCAAATATTACTAGAAAAATGTATTTTGTATTAATTAACCTAACCTTACCTAACCTAACCCTAAAACTAACATAAGTGGAAGTAGTAACCTAAAAGCCTAAAACTAACGAAAAATATCATTACTTAACCTAACCAATCATCAAGGGTTGTAAAGTTGACCTAACCGGGCATTCAGTTGACTAACTGGGCATTCATTCAGTTGGCCTAACCGGGCATTCAGTTGGCCTAACCGGGCATTCAGTTGGCCTAACAGGTTAATATTGTTATTTCACCTAAATATCTCTGATCTTTTCGTATTAGGCACTCACTGTCACATTCGGGCAAGTTAAGGATGAGAGAAAACGCCGTAATTGATAAAAACATCCAATGCTTTATCTTCATCTAGGGCACATGACGAATCAAGTTCTCAAAGTCAGAAACCACACGAACAGCACGTCATAATTTATCACAAACACGACCAAACTGAATCCAATTAGAGAAAAAAAATAGACAGAACAGAAACCAACCAACTAATTAAGTCGCAGAGTAGCGAAAAAATAGCCCAATCAGGAAAAATATTTTATGAAAAAAAGTACAGTATAGCCAAAACAGGAAATATTCACTATAAAAATGTCATAATATTCAAATCTACATAATTTGGTAAGGACACATCTGCGAACATAGTGACATATCAAAATGATGAGAAAATTATGCTTTAATATTTTATAATTATATTTGCTTTTGATATTCTGAACGTGACGATACTCATATTACCCTTATTTCGCCCTTGGGATTAACCCCATCATACGATTTGTATTAAGGTGACCTTTATTATAGTTATGCACAGTAGGGTGGATCGATTTTACATTTTTTTTCGATTTCCATATTCTAATAGAGACAAAAACTTGCGCATGCATGAGAAAATAGCCTCTGCAAAATCTTAGCTTAATAGGTAATCATCTTCTGCCCCCGGCAGAGCGATCAAAATCATATTTTAGTAGTGAAAAACGTATTCTTATAAATATTTCAATATGCATCAAAATTATTCCTAATAACTATAAAGTCGATGAAAAAGACCTCATATGATCGTTTTTCCAAGCGCGTTGTCCTACGTTAATATCTTTTGCCCCCGGCAACAACGTCAAATGTTGAAAAAATAGGTAATTTATATACATATTTTCAGATCGGTCTCTTTGTCTTAAATATGCATTTATATATTTCCCATAGCATTTATATCGTTGCTTAGGCATGAAATAACACACACACGCAAATTTTATGACTCTAGGCTAGGGTTTAAAAATACGTTTTTGACTACTAAAATATGATTTTCATCGCTCTGCCGGGGGCAGAAGATGATTACCTATTAAGCTAGATTTTGCAGAGGCTATTTTCTCATGCATGCGCAAGTTTTTGTCTCTATTAGAATATGGAAATCGAAAACAATGTAAAATCGATCCACCCTAAATTGCACAGTTCTTCCCAAGTTATACTTTCGAGGATGCTTTTGATTTATAATATATACATAGTTTTCTTTTCTTCGTGCATACTTTTCTAGAGGTAAGGCTACGAGCCTGATTTGCATGCGATAAAGGAGTTACAAACGAAACTCCCACAGGTTCAGATATTATATATGTATATATCATTCACTGCAAAGAACACGCAGTATAACAACGTAAAGAACGACGCTTGTATAGGAGATATTCCGCGCAAGACGAGAGAGAGAGAACGAAACAAATGAAAAAATGAGGTAACCACCCGGGAATCGAACCCGGGATCTTCCGATTGCCGGTCAGATGCGATACCATTACACCATGGGCCTCACCCTTCCAAATGCCGTAATTCTTCTACATACTCGCAGAAACCAATGCCCCAAGGGGGCACCTTCCGCATGCGCCGTAACATTATATACATTCAACTGCAAAGAACACGCAGTAAATATATATATATATATATATATATATATATATATATATATATATATATATATATATATATACAGGGCGTCCCAAAAAATGTATACACACTTTAACAGCTGATAGCTCAATTGATGTTTCTTTCTTTCCAAGTTAAACCCATTAGAATTAATAATGGCAGTCAGACTAAGCTTTGAACAAAGGAAATTCATTCTAAAATGCTACTGGAAGTGTGAAAACGCAGTTGAAGTGCAAAGACAGTTTAGGATGGAGTTTCAAACAGATCCACCAACGCGACTTACCATCACTCGATTAGAGATAAGTTTGAAGCCGATGGAACTGTTCAGAATGTCCACAAGAAGCGTTCCGGAAGACACGGACATCGACAGCCCCACAAAGCAAGAAAGAGTACTGGAAACGTATCACCAAAGTCCAAGAAAATCTGTGCGGCAGCGAGTCGTGAGGTAGAATTTCAGAATCGTCTGTCCAACGCATTTTGAAGCGCTGTCAATGGAAAGTTACATTCCAAGATTAGTCCATGCTATTAATGAAGATGATCCGGACCGAAGAGTGGAGTATTGCGAGTGGTACTTGGCACGATGTGGATGTGGATTGGACGAAGGGGTTTCGTAGAATACCCTCCGCGTTCACCAGACCTCACACCACTAGACTTTTTTTATGGGGATACTTAAAAGACAAAGTCTACGCTATAAAACCTGCAACAGTCGCTGAATTGAGAGCAGCCATTGAACGAGAATGCACACAAATACAAACGAAATGTTTCGTGATGTTTGCGATTCCATTGCTTCGCGTTATCAGCAGTGCCTGGACCAGAACGGACGTCAGTTTGAAAACAGGCGTTGACAAAAACAATTAAATAATGTCTGTAGATTCTATTACATTTTGAAAATGAAATGTATTTAATAAACACTGCCTTTATAAGTATTTAAAGTGTGTAACATTTTTTTGGGACGCCCTGTATATATATTATATATAATATATATATATATATATAATATATATATTATATATATATTATATATAATATATATATATAATAGAAGAGATTATTAATTCTGAAATGATAACGATAATGATGATGATAATGATAATCTTTATTGTATAATATTCATCAAAGTAATAAACGATACGACTAATTAAACAAAGAATTTAAAAGCTAAATTTTAGACGAAAAGAGAAATAAAAATAATGTATAATGGAACGAGTAGTAATAAAATTAATATTAAAAACTATTCAGCTAACAGAAAAAAATAAAAAGTACATATATGAAAATACCAATGGTGGTGTTAAATGAAGCAAAAGGGACATAAAGCAGCTAATGAATAGCTTGGTGACAATTGGATTGTTTTAGTTTTGAATTCTTCGCACGAGACTTATTGAACACGTGTTGTTACTTCAAGGGGGCTGGAGACGTTCTGGTTAGCAAATATTGTGAAGCTGAAGTTTAGTTACTTATACAGTAAGCCTAAGTTTAAATGATGTGTCTAAGTATGTTACGAGTTCCTTAGATATACGGTACACATTTACACAATGTTTGGAAATGTCTGTATGGTGTGCATTATAAAAATTAATATGGTACAAAACCTTTTCTTGATATTTTTTTAAAGTTTTCGTAAATGGTCTTTCTTGTATTGTCAATAAACCCTGATGGAAATTTTTCATTTGCCTTCAGACCATATCTGGGTCAAACGGCATTATATTAGGTACGTTACATCTCAAAACGTTCAAATTAAAATGGGTAATCAAAACATGTGTAGCTGTGAGTGTGTGTTTAAGAGTGAGAACAAAATATGTGTTTTAACTTAAAACTTTGAATTGTTAATATATAAAACGTTAACCTTTGGTTAGCTTGCGCCAGAATGTTTTCATTCTGACGAAGGTCAAGCTTTTCACTCAACCTTAGCCTACAGTTTAACATGGAATCCGAACCACGCCCCATCAGCAGCCCAACGTCTTACCACTAGGCCATCTAGGGAAACTCATTTATCTACCAACCTTTTTTTATTGTGTTGGAAGGATGAACGGCTGGGTTTTGCTGTGCGCGCTGCCGTTCGGGTCTCGACCCGGGGCCGATGGATTCGTAGTCAGCGACGCTAACCACTACACCACCGAGGCGCTTTATATATATATATATATATATTATTATTATATATATATATATAAAATGAGATAATATATATATATATAACAGTATATATATATAAATATAAAATGATATATATATATATAGTATTATATAAAATTTAAATTATATATATATATATATATTATATATATATATATATATATAATATATTATATATAATGTTATAATGTATAATGTTTTCAGACCAACAAAGACCCTAGGATTCCACTCATTGGCTGGGTCTAACCTAACTGTGTTCGTAATTGTTATTGCGTATGTCCTCCGTGGTGGCGGAGGGACCTACAATTTACGTGGGTTCCGAACCACCAAGAAACATAAGAAATTTATGTAAGACTGCCTGTACTTGGCAACGAACCAATTTTTACAAAACTAAATAATTATCAATTTAAAACTAATTAATTATCGATTTAAAACTAAAGATAGAAATCTCTCGATCCAGAGGATCAAGTCATATAGACTAATATCCAAAATATGTTACACTCTATATCTATTTATAACCGACATGCAAAATATCAAATCCAAAGAATCCAGTCAATTTCATTACGGTATCAATCAATACTAGTACCTTGCCAACCAAAAATAAGCCACGGTCCATGTCGATTGCGGACCAAGTCAAAATTGACCACCATATACATTACAATATATACTTAGGAGGAAAAGTGTAGGTGTGGCTGTAAAGACTGTACAGTAATGTAGAAATGTGTGTGCACCCATTTTGGGTCTCCCATTTCAAGGTGTTTGTGGGGCAGTGAAGATCATGAGTTTTTTCAATACCTCACGTACTATGTGGGGCACCGCTCGGCAGAGGAATCTGTTTTAAATGGGGTGTGTAAGGACACCAGATGCTGCCTCCCTATCCCACAACCACTTGTGTTTGAGCTGTGTGGATCTATCACAACAAAGCCTTAATTTTACTACCTTAAAACTTACCCAATTATCAACATATGCGTCTAATCGTTTTTAAACATGTTTAGACGTGCTACTAATTACTTCTACCGGCAAACTAATCCAGCTATTTACTATTTTATGCCTAAAAAAGTTTTTCGTAACTGCTGTCTCGAACCTTCTACTTGTCAACTTACATCCGTTATTTCTAGTCCTATTATATTGAGGATATTTTGAAAAAGCTATCTCTATCTACGTTTATCGAACCCATTCATAATTTTGAAAACCTGGGATTAGATCACCCCTTAGCCTCCTAGTCTCGAGTGTTGTCAAT
>JAJOZX010012773.1:20000-91034 GCA_023014485.1 Bathynomus jamesi | reverse complement strand
AAGCAGAAGAGAGCCAAATCAAGGTCTGGGATTTTCGAGATGTCTAGAAATTTTTAACGAAATATGATTCGTGTCGAAAAAAAATAGGTTTGGATTGTGTTTGGTCTTTATTTATTATTTTTCAGTATAATCAAATGTTGCTTTTAAATTACTAAATATAATTAAATTTAATCATTATTTTAAATTTTAGTCCAATTTTAATATTTATTTTTGAAGTATTATGTCAAATATTAAATTTACAGATGAACAGTATCTAATCCCAACACTAACTCGTTTAACCAAACCAATTGTTAAACCAAAACCAACTTCAAGTTTATGAAACCAATCGTGAATTTGGTAAGTGCTGAAGATCTTATTTGTTTTGTAAATGAAATACTGATTTTAAATTAAATTAAACCGAAACTGCTGAATTATTCAGGCAGCATCAATCTGCATTTTGTTAGAGAGAGAGAGAGAGAGAGAGAGAGAGAGAGAGAGAGAGAGAGAGAGAGAGAGAGGCAGATTCATAAGCAAATAAGGTCGTCCCGCTTAGTGTGGGTTCTGCATGAATGGGTTGTATTTGCATAAGAAAGAAAGGGATATATTGGGGGAGGCGTTACGAATTAAAAGGAAGATGTATAAAAATGAGAAATAAATGTGTTTGGGCTATAAATAATGCGTTTACACGTCCGTTAAATGTACGAATTGATGAATTATTAATTGCTTATGATAGGGTGCAAAATTAGTTTCATTATTAAGTGTGAAAAACCGTAAGTTCCGAGTTTCTTTAATTTAAATAATTTACTATTTCGAAGACAAACGTGGTAGTAATAGTGTATCCATTTGAACAAAATTATGTGATCTGTGGAGGAAGTAGTGGTGATGGTGTTTACTACTGAGTATAGGAGTATATAGAACGAGTACACGCACACACACAGACACATGAGGATAACTTACAAGACCACGACATTTTTCACATCTAATCTCCGCGTACATGATTCATGAGAACCAAGATGTAGTTTATGTTTAGTCTCGCCCGTTGAAGGTGGACAAATGACCATTTATCTATCTATCTACATATCTACTAGGATCTATTAGTCTTCTGAGGTACTTGGGTCCACTATTTATGACTGACCGTCGATATAATTTCTTCCTCTATTTTACACTTTGTTAGAGGGGGGGGGGTAAGTTAATTTCTCGTAATACTATGATATTTTCTAATTTTTAGTTTTTAAATTTATTACTGCTTAATTAATCGTATCATTTATTACTTTCATGAATATTGTGGATTTTTATGGGATTTATCTCTACCCAATTAAGTTTATCATTATCATTATCCTCAATAATAATCCTATATGATAAATGGCTTCCTACATCATCTCATTAAGCTATTGTGAGGATTCGTACAGTGTTTAATTCTGTACCTTACGATTGTTCTCAGATTAGTAGTTTAATATCTTCATTATTTGAACTACTTTAACGATCGTGTAGTCTTCGTGACTGTGAGGAGAGGAGGTTCTTATGAGAAGATGCAATTAAAAGAACTGAAATACTCAATCTTGGTAAACCTTTGAACAGTGGTACAAATTTATTTCAATAAATCTTCGATCTAATTTATCCCCAGTAACATATGTTAAGTAAATTCAGTAATCAAAGAATTCCTAACTGCTAATCTAACCTAGTGTTACATAGGCTAAACTAACCTACCGCAACCTATCCTAACTATTATTTTACATTTACAAAGACTAGAAGAAATTTTACTCGAAATGTAGAGAAATATTTTATTGAATTTCTCCTGCGTACGAAATTTAAACCAACTAAACCCGACCTAAATTCAGAGACAATATGGCAACCGAATAAAAGAAAATTGTAGAAGGCATACTTTGTTACAGATACCTCAATATAAATACATCCATAGTAGTATATATATATATATATATATATATATATATATATATATATATATAGAGAGAGAGAGAGAGAGAGAGAGAGAGAGAATATGAATGTGTGGTATGTGTTTCACTATGAAATTTCACTTCACGAGAAAGCCCAAACTGACTCTTAGCCTGTATGAAAAGGACGTACGAATGGTTACTGACGATCAATAGGAAGTGAAAAGAAATTAAATTACTTTAAATAAAACCCTTTTATTACGCTAAAAATAGATAATATATATATATATATATATATGTATAGTTTAATTAACCTTTGGTTAGCTTCCGCCCGAATTGTTTATTCTGACGAAGGTCAAGCTTTTCACTCCACCTTAGACCTACAGTTTAACGTGGAATCCGAACCACGCCCCATCAGCAGCCCAGCCTCTTAACCACTAGGCCACTTAGGGTACCCATTTATCTACCAACCACTTTCTTTATTGTGTGGAAGGATGAAAAGCTGGGTTTTGCTGCGCGCGGCTGCCGTCGGGTCTCGAACCCGGGGCCGATGGATTCGTAGTCAGCGACGCTAACCAATACACCACCGAGGCGCATTATATATATATAATGAAAATAACCACGAAGGAAGATGAAAACACGAAATAATGCTGAAGCGTTTTTTGTCTTATGACATTTTCAGAAACATCGTCAGTGTTCCTAATGATGTCATTAGACGAAAGCGTTTTGAGCACTATTTCATGTTTTCATTTTCCTTCATGGTTATTTTCATCATAAATATCATACAAGTGTTACTTTTGCGAAATAATTATATATATATATATATATATATATATATATATATATATATATATATATATATATATATATATATATATATATATATATATATATATAACCTTACCTTACAACCTTACAAAGGTTCCGCGCGATGATTTCTCATTTCGCGAAGGTCAAGCTTGTCGCCCCTCCTCTCGAGTTGGCCTGGTGAAGTAGTGAGTTGGATTCTTGCGCTCTCCACCTCACATAGCCAGGTACGCCCGGCTCATCGGGGATTGTTCTGAGCCAGGCGTCTAGTCTTCTTTTGAAGATTTCCACTGCAACTCCCTTCGTGTTTCTTAGGTCTTTGGGCAACTGATTAAACAGTTTTGGTCCTCTCACTACAAAACTATTTTCTTTCAGGGTTAAGGATGTTCCCTGTCTCGCCTTCAATTTGGGAATACGACACAGTCTACCGCTTCTACTTTCCACCGTTGTTTGGGGAGTTATGGGATTCAGAGTAAGATTAGGGACTAGTTTCTCCATTATTTTCCAAGTGTAAATAATGGTGTATCTCTCTCTTCTCCTTTCCAGTGAATATAGGTCTAGTTCTCGTAACCTTTCCCAGTAATTTAGTTCTTTGCACCCATTGATCTTGGCTGTGAAGCTTCTTTGGATCCCCTCCAGCTGTCTAATGTCTTCTTTTTTATATGGGGATGTTAGGACCGAGCAGTATTCCAATTTGGGTATATCAGGGTTTTCAGTAGAGGAATCATTACATTCCTATCCCTTCGTTTAAAGGTTCTCAATATCTGACCCGTTATTCTCTTTGCTCTGTTTACTGCTATCTTATTTTGTGTTTCAAATTTCGCATCATCTGTCATTACAACCCCTAAATCTTTTGCTCTGGAATTTCTCTGAATTTCCTGTCCATTTGGGGTATAATATTCCATGGACTTTAGGTCTTCTCTTTTTCCGTACCGTAATAGCTGAAATTTCTCGGTGTTAAACTTCATATTGTTGTCTTCCGTCCACTTGTAGATTTTGTTTATGTCGGTTTGTAGAGATCCTATGTCTTCTGGGTTTCTTATTTTTCTACTGATCTTTGTGTCATCCGCAAAGGATGTTACTGTGCTGTCTCTGGTAACGTCCTCATCTATGTCAGTTAGCATGATTATGAAGAGTAGTGGAGCTAATACTGTTCCTTGTGGTACTGAGCTGAGGACCTCTGATTCTGATGAAGATACTCCTTGTACTGTAACGACTTGCCTCCGCTCACTAAGGAAATTATATATCCATTTCCCTACTTTTCCTGTTATTCCCATATATTTCAGTTTATGTATTATGATTCCGTGGTCACACTTGTCGAACGCTTTAGCAAAGTCTGTGTATAGTACATCATAGTTTTCATTACTTTCAAGTGAATCAATAATGTTGTTGTAGTGTTCCATTAGTTGTGATAGGCATGATCTGCCTGACCGAAACCCGTGTTGGTTATCATTGAATTTTTTCTGAGTTTCCAAAAAGTCATAGATTTTCTGTCTAACTATTCTTTCAAATATTTTAGTGAGATGAGATGTAAGCGACACTGGCCTATAGTTTTTGGCCTCGGATCGATCTCCTCCTTTATATATTGGGACTATGTTCGCGCTCTTCAGGATGCCCGGTATTTCTCCCGTGTCTAATGATCGTCTCCATATCCAGTATAGGGGCTCAGCGATTGCATTCTTGCAGTTTTTGATCAGTGTGGCATTCCATTTATCCGGTCCTGCCGCTGAGTGTGTTTTTAGTTTCCCTATGGCTTGTGTAATATCATCCGTCGTAAAGTCGAAATCCGTTATACTTTCCCCTTGTGGTTCTTCTTCAAAGAACGCGTTTCTATCGCATATCAATTTGTCAGTTTTTGGGATACTGAAAGATGATTCATACTGAGCTTTTAATATTTCAGATACTTCTGTTAGATCATCAGATAAATCACTGTTCTCATTTTTTAAAGGTCCGATAGTCGCATGGTTTTTCGACTTTCTTTTTGCGAAATTATAGAAGTACTTTGAGTTAGCCTTTATCGCTTCTATAGCGTCATCTTCTTTTTCTGTATGCTTCTCGATTTGTTCCTGTATGACGACATCGATACTTTGCAGTTTATCATTTAATATTTTTCTGATGTTGTTATCTTTACAATTACTTAATTTTGCAGTCACTCTTTTTCTCTTTCGGAACAATGCCCTCTTTTGTCTTTCGAACCTGCTTCTCTTTCCTCTTTGTTGTATCTTTGGGACATGTTTTTCCACAATTTCTAACGTCTTCTCCTCTAACGTCATTAGCATCCCCTCCGTTGTCTTGGCCTCGAAAATGGTTTTCCAATCTATTACTTCCATGCTGGATGTCACCTCTTCCCAGTTTATAGCTTTGGAGTGAAAATTAAAAATTTCGAATTTAGTTCTTTCTGTTGTGCGTGTTCTTTCCTTTCCTGTTGCCTTTATATTAGTTGTTATTACAATGATGTTGTGGTCCGATATCATAGTTGGGGATATTTCTACACTAGCAATTAGATTATTGTTGTTTGTGAATACCAAATCTAGGCAGTTGTTTTTCTTGTGTTTTCTGTTATTTCTTGCGTTAACATAAATTCATCAGCTAGAGCTAGTAGCATTTTTACCTGCTCCTGGTCTTCTCGTGTGCCCCCCTTGTCCTGGTGTATACATATATTTTTTCCTATCCTTTCATATTTCATGAATGGGAAATTAAAATCACCACAGAGATAAACATTTGGGGTTGGAGAGTGTAGATCTTTTATCAAGTTTCTTACCTCTGTAATGGAATCTGAAAATTTTGAGGTTGGCGTGTTTTGGGGGTCTGTACATTACAATTAGTACCATTTTTAAATTTTCAATTTTTGCTGCTATACATTCTACGTAGCTGTTTGAGGTACTTATAGCCATTTCTGCTATGTGCCTTTCGCGTGTGTAAATAGCACATCCTCCTTTACGTCTCACTGTTCTGTCGGCTCGGAGGATGTTATAGTTGTCAATTTGTATTTCTTTTTGGCAATACAGGACTCACAATTTTCACAGTTCGCCTAGCAGTCCTTTAGATGAGTTTCCGTGAGGCATGCAAAGTCTGCTCCGGCTTCTTGCATGAATCCTTTCAGGTATACAACTTTGTTCGTGGAATGGTTTGATTTAAGGCCCTGTATGTTGGCTAGGATTATTTTTATTTTTTCTCTTTCGTTTTCGCATACAGGTGGTTCCGATTTGTTTTCCAATGGGGGTGCCGGTTTCGTTGCCTTGTGGTCCTCCGAGAATTTACCTCTTTTTATCTTTGTCGGTACCTGTTGTCCCGATAACGCGTGAAGTGCCTTTGTTCGTACCTTGTGTCCGGCTCTCGGATTCCTATATTTATATTTGTCAGCTGGTTTTGTAATTGCTGTATAGTATTTAGCAGCTGAAATGTGTTGGCTGCGTCTAAAAAATTGGCACTCTTCTTTGATGTTCGTTTTTTTCTGTTCACTCGTTGCGTTCTTTTGAGGGTGGTGGTATCGGCATTTTTTTTCGTATTTGGAACTCCCATATCTTGCGTAAGTGTTGCAGACAGTAAGATGATGGAACATGCATTTCTTATCAAATTTGCAGTATCCACTTGTGTAATGCGTTTAGCATAATGTGGGATGTGCATATATGCATTGTTCATCCCGGTATCTGCAGTTCCCTTTCGCGTAGTATTTACATACGATTTTCTACGCTTCTGCTTCTTTTCTTATTATTTTCAAAGTTCTTAATTTTGACATTATCATTATTTTTCTTTGACTGTTTATTTTCTACGTTTTTAGTTATTATCTTTTTATTATTTCGCGCGTTGGACCGTTTGACTACTTCGCAACTTTTACTTATTTCTTTTCTTTCATCTATGTCTTCCTTCCGTATTATATTGTTTATATTGTTATTCGTTATTAAATTGTTGTTCGTTATTATTATTGTTCGTTATTTCGTCTTCTCTCTCATCCACCTGGTTTTTCGTTGGACCATTCCGGACCCATGTGTCCCCATTATTTCATTCTTTTTTGTAACTTTCGAGTCTGCTATCTCCATTTCTTTAAAGACCGTGAAAGAATTTACGGTCTGTGTACGTGCGCCACATAGAAATTTGATCCCCACGACGTGTTTCGCGTTCGAGACAAGCGTTATTTCCCTATCATTCCAATTCATGCAGATAAAGTCATTCAGTCGTTGACAGAAATCACATCTAATCGCCAAGTTTTCCGTTGTTACCAGATTGCACAAATTACAAATTAAGTGAGAATGTGGATCCATAGCCATGCTATTCCTTAATTAGCGTAAAAAGAAATACCCACATAAATTCTTTATTTATTTATTTTTATTTTTATTTCTTTCCTTTCGATGGTCGAGGGTATTTCGAGGGTTTTCTGACCTTTGCGTTTTATGACCTTTTTCCTGCCTTGTTTAAAACTTTCTCGAATGCCAACCGTATTTCGTTTTGAATATATACGTTAAACTGGTGATAAATTATGTAAACTGTATTGCACTTTCTTAATTTTAATGAATTTCACTTTATAATTTATATGCACGGATTCACCGATACTTTATATATATATATATATATATATATATATATTATATATATATATATAATATAAGTAATAAATGAAAAGAAGAACCAACACGACAGCAAACCTTCCTATTTTTTTTCTATTTCAGACGTTTCTCGTTTTGTCACCTTCAGTGATTCTACGAATAAAATTTCTTTTGAACAGTAGAAGTAGATAAGTAATAAAATACGTAGATACATTAATACACAAAGACGTTAAATTTAAGATATTAAAACAATTAAAAAATAAAAATAAAATTGTAATATCAACGTGTATAAAAAATTACCTCAAATGCCGAAATCACAATAATAATATCAATCTCCCTATTCAGCAGAAAATTGAGATTGAACTCTAGTGTAAGGTTGGTTGGTTTGTGAGAACGATTAGTTGGTTAGAAGAGTTGTAATTTATAAGATGAGCTATTGTTCCTAATAGCTAGTTTATTTTTATAATTGTATAAAGATTCCAAGATTCGCAACTCTTTGAGGTTATTGGCTCTTGTTAATATTTCATATTACGGTGTACAGTCAGAAAGTTCCAGGATTGACAGTTATGCGACGCTGTAATCGTGTAATCGTGCTTGCTACACATTGTCGAGGCCACACACACCCTTCGCTGTAGTGGGAGGAGCCGACGTAGCTGACGTCACCGGCTAATTGTGATGCGCAGTTGATTGCACCAGTGTGTGTTCAGACTTTCGAAGTGGTAGAATGTCGCTGTTTGAACAACGTGCAAACATTAAGTTTTGCCAACGTCTAGGAAAATCCGGGAAAGAAACCGTGGAGTTGTTGAGTCAGGTGTATTTGAATTCTGCTGTGTTTGAGTAGTAGTGTCGCTTTAAAGAAGACAGAGAAACGTTGAATGATGATGAGCATGGTGGACGTCCAGTAACAGCCCGTACAGAGTGCAACATACGCGAGGTACAGCGGGTTGTGCGTGCCGATCGTCGTCAAATCGTGTTTAAAATAGCAGAGGCAGTCAACATTTCGCACGGAAGCTATCATGCAATCCTCGCTGAAGACCTAAACATGAAATGAGTCACACAGTACATCGTCCCCCGGAATCCCACCAGTGAACAGTGTGAGCAGCGAATGGCGATTTGTGGAGAACTCTTAACGACTACCGATAATAACCCTATGTTTTTACAAAAAATTATCACAGGCGACGTAAAATGAGGGGGGGGGGGTAAAGGAAGTACCATGTTTCGTCGCCTGTGATAATTATATATATATATATGTAAAAAGTGAACAATGAACAATTCCTACACCATCATTATATGAATTCATTGTCCATTTTTACATAAGAACCAAATCGCTTAACGCGAGTTTGGATAATAATTTTACTTGTAGCTTCCTATTTTTGTTCATGTCACAACCCTACGATCTACCCTTTCTATGGTTTAGTCGTATCCATCATCCATTTTCCATTTGTTATAAAAGTTATTATAATTAATTATGAATTGTCTTGCATCTCATCCCCGCCCCCATACGTCCATATTTTAGCTTGACCATTATCGTATGTAATTTTTATTAATAATCATCTTTACTCGTGTCAATCATGAAATGCAAACTTTCGCAGTTCGTTCGGGAACGCGAAAAAACGTTCTCGTATTATTTTTTTCATTTTTATTTTTAATTATATTGACCTCCCGAGATGAACTCGAATAAATGCTTAGCAAGATCACATTCCGCTCATCGCAGCAGAATTCGAACGTTCAAAGTTAAAAAGTCTCCTTTCGCTTTGATTCGAATTTATAACATTATCATGTGTTATGTTATATTATGTGTTATTTATTATAATATACTGTATTGTTTCTCTGCCTGGCCACTAGTTCGTTATCGGCTTACGTCACATAGTTATCCCCGTTCTCATTACTTGTACTTACTATTTCTACCTAACTGTCATTCAAATTCCGTATTACTTATGTATTACGTTATCATAAATATCGTATTTTCCTCCGCTTTCCTCATCGCTGGCTAATTAGACTTTCAAACTCTGATAACCAACCAGGTTTTAATATTATTTAACATAATTTGGCGTAATTATTGTTAACTATAAATATATAACATTGTTGTTAATCCCTTTAAATTATAGAACAACGGTTAACTCCCCTTCATTATATCAATGGTATCACCTATTTAGATTATTTCAGTAGTAGATATGTCAATTAACAATTTGCTAAAATTGTAATTAAATGTAATGATTTAATTTATCATGTAAGAATGTACTTTAATGGAATTGTAATTAAAACAATAATAAGTGAATATGAATTAATTGGTAATTGTAATCGTAATTGTAATGAACCAAAATTAATACGTACTCAGTCATGTACTCAAATTGTGCTTATGTGCTAATACGAAATTATATCGCTTTCAGGAATGTAGAATCAGCGATAGTTGTTCTTTTTTATTTTTTTATTTTTTTATTGTTTTTAGTTGAAATCTTTCAAAAAACATCTGATCATGTGTTTAAAAAAAAGGGGGGAAATTTAACCTTCAACTGTTCTCCCCCAAACATTTAAGTTATATTATACGTATATTTGTAAAATACTTCACTTCATTATAGGACTTCATTTATTGCACTTCTGCATTAGACTTCTGCATTAGACTTCTGATTAGCACTTCATCGTTGCACTTCTGCATTGTACTTCAGATTAGCACCTCATTAGGAGGGGGCAGAGGCCCCTTGCCTCCTTAATATACTTTTAGATTCCGGCCTGAGCCATGGTCGAAAGAGGTCGAACCTCTACCCCTGTAAATTCAGAGTACATGTATATTTTAAGAAGTAAACCAAAGTAAGAGAAAGTTTTTATTTCCCCCTCGAGTTGGGCTATCTTCTATTATTGGAAGAAAAGAATTAACAGAGTGTCGACCCATAAAGCGAGAGAAAAGAATTAGAAAGAATTATAGAAAAGTATAAAGAAGAAACATCCGTTGCTTGCCTCCGAACCAGAACCCCCCGTCGAATCCGAACCGACTCAGGGCCATAAAGGGGGGGGTTAACATATATATATATATATATATACCGGCCCTCTCAGAGGTCAAGAGAGGCCCGGGCCACTTCCAGCTTTCGAGGCCCATAGCTAAACCCAATTATTACTTTCACTGAGGCCCAGGCCAAATGGCCCTCCTAGCCCCCCCCCCTCTGATAGGAGTAGGTGATAGTTATGGAATTGGAGGAAGTGTATGATAAAGTAAAAGATCTGATGATAGTGTTAAATGTAGCGAGTAGTTTTTATGTGGATAGTAGTGTTTGTTTAAGAGTATTTCTCTCTCTGTTTAACCTCCTTCGTAACAACAAAGGTTGTATGGCGGAGTATGACATGGTTGTGTGCTGTCGCCATGACTGTTTAACGTGTATATGGATGGGTAATACGTTAGATAAAATCAAGAATGCTTAAGAGAGGGGCAAATCTGAATTTGGAAGAGAACGAGTGGTGGCAGCTGTTGCACCTGTTGTATGCTTATGGTGTGTTACTACTGAGCAAGTCAGCGGTGAAATAAGAATAACAGTGACAAGTTTTGTTTAGATTTGTAAAAGGAGATTATTATTATTATTATTATTATTATGCATTTAAAGAGCCAATTAGAATGGAAATGAATATAAGAAATTAATAATGTGAACATTTTTCAATTGAAATTGCAACTATTAATAAATAAATAAAAAAAATTGTGAACTGTAAAACAAGATAAAATTAATGTTTTTAAAAAACACTATTATTGGTAGTGTGTAAATTACTTTCGAATACACTAAACTTCTTAATTGCCAATTCTAATTGCCTTTCACGGGTACATTTCAGGTCCAGACTTATACAGCGTGTTCTAAATTCAGGAACTATCCAGTAAATTATCAACAATTTACATGCATATTTTGTGGTAAAAGTTTTTTCTTTTTTTTTAAACTTTTACAGTACGAGTGGAACTGTAATGACCCACTGTAAATAGTAATATATATCATAATAAAGTGTAGTTTATAAATCCTTCTACATGTTTAAATAGGTTTAGTTTAGTTGTCGGAAAAGGAACCCAAAATGTGTGAAATCTAGCTTGTTACTTAAATATTTGGTTTTGAAAAAAAAAACTTTTGGGGGCGTGGGGTGAGGGGGAGGTTTAAATAAAAAATATTTGTGAACGAAAGGGTTATAAAAGATTCTAAAAGTTAGGTTTTGCAATATTTTTCTTTTTTTTTCCGACTCGTAATAAATATAAATAATACAATAAGGTTGAAATTCAATGCACATTTTCTTCCTTATTTTATTAGCGACATTATGGCATCGTTTCCTCAGTCAAAGTTTTGATTCATATTAAAAATCTGGGATCATTGAAAGAAAGCAACCCCAGCCTTCTTTAGTTAGCTTTATAAAGCTAACTAACGAAAATATAACGACCTAACCTACCCAATCGTCAAGGGCGTACAGTTGACCTAACGATTGGTTAGGTTAGGTCGTGATATTTTCGTTAGTTAGCCTTATAAAGCTAACTAAAGAAGGCTGGGGTGGCTTTCTTTCATTGATCCAAAATCTGTAACACGCATAATTTTCCATACATTTAATGCACGAGTTAACCGTGAATAATACATTATTTTTTAATGTTTTTTAATGTAAGGTTTCATTAAAACAGAAACATTACGAGCAAAGCAATTCTTCCACCAATTTAATTTACCAACATTTTTAAAGCGGTATTGTCAAAATAAATTTAAAATGAAACGAATATTTCTCCAAGAATGTCTACTTTCATTTTCAATGCCACCCGGAAGAGATATCATTTCATAACAAATTTAAATTTATTTTATAACAAATAAATAGGAACATAAGGCATAGAAATTGTAATAATGTTAAAGGTAGTGTATTTTTAATGATAAAAGCATAGAAAGTGTGATAATGTTACAGGTAGTGCATTTTTAATGACACATTATACTTCAAATTGCGTACTTCGTCACAGAAGCGACAAAGTTTTATGCCAATGTTTTTTTTTCCTACGCTCACTCTGGCAACGCCGAATTTACATCACCACATACTGTTTGCGTTATTTTATTAATTATTAACCCTTTACCGCACTGTGCATCGAATACGTAACGTTTCAAATACACGCATTTAGACTCAACCCTACGCAAAACGTTCGGCGATAAAGGGTTAAATAAGCCATATAGATTCTAGGTAAGACCTTCAAATGTACAGTTGCCCGCATATGTAATGTTCCTCGCCTCACAGACGACTCTGTACATGTGGCAACGCCGCAGTGATAGTCAAGGTACCCCAACTGGGAAGAAGATGGGGTGGAGCGGGGACAACCGAGTCCAACAACATATAATACAGATATATACTGTATTAGTGATGTATCGGATATCAGATTTCAGACATCCGCGGATGCGGATGCAGATGCGGATGTTCATGCATAAATTTGTCAGCTTGATAATATGGTAGTTTAAATTCATATTTAATTTATTAATTGACTTTCTATTTTTGGTTACTTAGTCTAAATATTAGATATTAGATAATATAAGTTTGTAATTATAAATTTTTACATACCCTCTTCTCTTTTTGGACGAGTTTTCGCCATACAACTGTGTTACCAGGATTCGGGACGGTGTCCCAACTCGCCTTGCATCCCACCAACCACTTTCCCCAACACACCCCTTTGGAAAGTAGTGTCCTTATGACATTGTTATGTATTGTAACATGAATAATTAATTATACAAATACTGTACACAACAGACACTGCCAGTTACATTAAAGATCAAATGAAGGCTGCACAAATTTCAGTATTTGAACTGAATGAGGGGCAAATTGTGCTTCAAAAATAGCAATTTATTAAATAGTACTCACCGGCAACATTCGCATCCTGCAGGTGCGGATGCGGATGCGGATGTGACATACATCACTATACTGTATATCTAAAGGACAATTGAATGTGCAGTCATTGACATGCAGGTAATTATAATGTAATGTCTGTGTTCATAAAGATAAACAATTAATATGATCGTGAACAGCGTTGAACCCCATGTAGTTTACTAGTCTTATACAGTAACTAGCGAGCGACCCGGCATTGCCCGGGTGGAAGTTGAACGCTATATATATATATATATATATATATATATGCCCGGTTAGGTTAATTGAATGCCCGGTTAGGTCAACTGAATGCCCGATTAGAGTAATTGAATGTCCGGTTAGGTTAATTAAATGCCGGTTAGGTTAATTGTACGCCCTTCACGATTGATGTGGTTAAGTAGTGATATTTTCGTTAGTTTTAACGAAAATATCACGACTTAACCTAGCCAATCGTCAAGGGCGTATAGTTGACCTAACCGGGCATTCAATAATTTTACCGTAGGTTTCGATATATGATATATATATATATATATATATGTATATGACCTCGGAGGCCGACGCCACATAGCCTATGTCTTATATATATATATATATATATAAATGCTAGAGCTCCGCCCATTTTATGTCACTATCTTTTATGACGTGTCTATGATGTCACTATCTTTCAACCAATCCGAAATACAGAGGCGTCCAGCAGCCTCAGATGACCTCAGAGGCCGACGCCACATAGTCTATGTTCTTCCCCGGCCTCAGTTACCTCTATCTCCCAAGTCTTATCCAAATCTGGCCAGCGGTTTGGCCGGCCATAAAAAACAAAGAAAGTTCGTAGGCAGTTCGACCGTCACAATTATTAGTATAGATAAGGTTTCATTATGATTACTGCAAGTCTATATGAACAGCTACCACAATGCAACTTTTTATATACTAGTGAATTTGAATAAAAAATAGACATTACACAACCAACCTCCACACTCCCTCATTCCCCTTCCCCACCCACCAGTCTTCTTTCTATTACGCTTGTTCATCGTTATCATATACTCATCATCCTTTTAGGATGTTTTTCGCTTCCATCCTTAACCTGTTTTGTTCTTCACATCCCCCGTTTGTGAGTGGTGAGAAAGTGTTTTGGAAACAGTAGACAATGATACTCCAGCTTTAGCAGCTATTTGTCTTTGAGTGTCACCTTCTTTATGGAGAACAATAATTTTCAAACTATTCTTGTATGAAATTTCTTTATTTGGAGCCATTATACTGTACTACCTTACCTGTAAAAAAAAATTAGAAGATGAGACATTTTTTGTATTAAAGTTCAACAAATAAGATGATTTTTTTAAGACACTTGCGATTACATGAGGGTATAAACAACATGTGTGAGTCATTAAATCAAAAAACATATTACATCAAATTGAATAGTATATTTACCAGTAAAGAACCTGGCCTTCAAAATTAGCAAAATCACTAAAAACTAGTGGTGTACTGATTCAATGGCATTGGCAGAATCCGCCATTTTTTGGGCATTGGCCTCGGCTAAATGTAGTTGATTCTCTTAATGATTATTTGAAATTTTAAAATTTTCATTACAAAACAAAATCTATATTTACAGAAAATTGAACACCAAAAAGACATTGATAATATAATTTATACTCATTTCAAAGGGTAATTATATAAAAATATTTTACAGTCACAAAAATGGCAAAGCATAATTAGTTCAGTTGTCCATAAATTTACATTTTCTCGACTAGCTAATCTCTAAATATTATAAACTATTGTAATGTAATTGTAATTGGTTGTGTAATGTCTATTTTTGGTTCAAATTCACTAGTATATAAAAAGTTGTATTGTGGTAGCTGTTCATATAGACTTGCAGTAATCATAATGGAACCTTATTACTGTATAAGACTAGTAAACTACTTGGAGTTCAACGCTGTATACGATCATATTAATTGTTTATCTTTATGAACACAGACATTACAATATATGACCCGTATGTCAATGAATGCACATTCAATTGGCCTTTAGATATATACTGTATGTCTGTGTTATATGTTGTTGGACTCGGTTGACCTCCTCCACCCCACCTTCCCCAGTTGGGGTACCTTGACTATCACTGCTGCGTTACCACATGTACGGAGTCGCTTGTGAGGCGAGGAACATTACATATGCGGGCAAATGTACTTCAAATATTTACTGATAAGAGAGAAAAATCCATTTCTACTCCTCACAGTTTGCTTGCAGAAAAGCACATATTTGTGCTGCTTTGTGTAACATGAAATAAAGCAAATAATCCAGTTACATATTTGTTACTGAAACAGAATTAAAAGACGCACCTGTGCCGATCGAGGATGAGCCTTCTGGTCTTTTAACTGACGAGGTGAAGGTTAGCCATTTTAACTCCCCCTCCCACAAGAAAAAAAAAATTCCTGAGTAAAATACAACGATTCTCTATTTTAAAACTAATTTTGTTTTACTTAAAATAATTCTCGGTTTAGTTTTATTTCTGGTGAAGTGAAATGAATAACCAAAAACTTACCAAATTTCGTATAATTTATTTAATTTAAGATATATATGTGTATATATATATATATATATATATGTATAAAATGCAAACTTTATCCCCCACCAGAATTCGAATCCGGGAGTTAACCATTCGGCTACAACAGGAAGAAAGTTAACAACAACCTAGCAACATTTTATCACTCGATGGAATACATATAATATACGGTAGTGTTTTCGCGACCAGAGGTGTTTTACGTTGCTAACCCCTTTCGTTTCAGTAACTTGGTCGAGTCCTTTAAAAAGAGACTAGAAGCCAACAAATGCTTCCAACGCCATGTTAGAAGCATTTTTTAGAACATAAAAGTAAAATTTTCACTCGGATGCTCTCCTCTTTGCTTTAAAATTTTCACTTGTCTTTAAATTTCCAGCCATCTTTTAACCTCCCTCTTTAAATAAACATTCCCCGTAGGGACTAGCCGGTCTATTGCTGTTTGGTGTCCTTTGTATTCCTTTCTATTCCTTTATATTCCTTTGAGTCAATGAACAACATTTTAATTAAAATCTATCAGCCAAACACGAGGTTATTATTAGATGGGCACGAAAGCGTTAAGGGTTTCCTCGGGTGATGAAATTTCTCCAGGTTGTTATTAGCTTTCATTCTGTCGTAATCTAATGATTAACGTCCGGGTCTCCGAGTTAGAGGGCCCGGGTTCGAATCCTGGTGGGTGTTAAAATATGCCTATGCAAAACTGCGCGGTTATATATATACACAATGGCGGATCTAGAATTTTTGTTTAGTGGGGGAGGCTAGTTGGGTTGGGATGCGGTTCTGAACCCAACCTAAAAAATATGCAATCCAACCCACAAAAACACTCAGTAATAAGTTTAATGTTCAGTGATTACTAATTTATTAGAAGAACAGCTAATCTGTAATTCTTTTAATGATCAACCGAATCCCAAAAATACTTACTTGACAACGGAAATAAGGAATAGCCAATTTTTAGCCTACTGTCCAACCAAACCTAGAAAAAGAAGACTTGTTTGTTAAAAAGATAACTAAAATTGCATTTACAACTGCCAGTATTTAGCTTGCTGTCATTACTGTAAATCTGTGAAACGCTGTAAAATTAGTGTAAAGGGAATTACTGTGAATTATTATATCATTCTGATGAAGAATTAATTACGAAAAATGTACCATCTCATAAGACCGCCAAACAAATTCTGTTCACTTCAGGAGGGTCCGCCAATTTTTTTGTTGCCAAAAGTGTCAACCTTCTCCAGTATCACCTCCATGACATGAAATGAATCACTCGACTGGACAAGACTGCGACAGATTCAAGATGGCCACATAAGCAAACACCCAAATCTCAACAACTTTCAAGTTTATATTTTCGTCAATTTGTCAAATATAGCCAGGAGCTTCATATCTCATCTCGAACCGTGGCTGGAGGATGCTGAAGAATCACTAAAAGCGCATGATAACTCATGCACTAAATGTGGAAAATGACATTTTAAAGCTTCACAAGATGTTTAGCCTACAAACAAAACAGACAACCCCAATTCACTTGGTTAAACTTAATTACTATGACAACGCATAACAGTATACACCTAAAGCAACGGTTATATATCCGTTAGAAATAAAAAAAATTGTGAAAAACAAGACTAATCGCACTGGTTTGCCTGAATACTAGTCACAGCACAGGCACAAGCACTCACACACAGACACAGTCTGCGCACAATCTCAATTGAGGATCCACCCTAAAATGATATGCACTAAATGTCATATTTACCTCCTGCATGCTTGTCTACTCAGAGAAAATGTGGTTGATTGAGTCACGAAACATCATTGGGAGTGCGAAACCTCTATCAATGAGGGGCTGGAGTCCCCTCAGCCCCCCAGGATCCGCCACTGTATATATATATATATAGAAATTTATCTCACGAAAGTAACACGTGAATAATATTTATGATGAAAATAACCACGAAAGAAAAAGGAAACACAGAATGATGCTCAAGCGCTTTCGTCTAATGACATCCTCAGGAACACTGAAATAAATAACAAGTTGGAGACTATATATAGGTCACAAAAAAACAGAAAAATAAAAATTGTAGGAGGAGCATACAAATTTATAAGGAAAAGCTACCAGAGTTTTAGCACTTTGCCCCTCTTGTCTAAATCCGTTCTGAACGAATTCAAAACAACAGGATCAAGCGTAAAAAGGCCCTGACTAATGTTAAAATTATTTGTAAGTTCAGTGGGATAACTCTGATAAATGGACGAAAAGGGCACTAGACGACTGTCCCGTTCTAACGGAATATTGATGCTGTTTTACACGCGTGTGCAAATCCTTTCCCGTCTGTCCACTGTAAAAGGAATCACATTGTTTACAACCAATTTTATCGATAATGCCTGAATGCATTGTGTGTGTGTATATATATATATATATATATATATATATATATATATATATATATATATATATATATATATATATAAATTAGTTTAAAGGTGTTGTTAAAGTATCACATAAAATTAAGTGAAACTAATCTTAAATTAAATTTTAAATTTATTTATACCTTTGCAAATTGCAAAACGTAAGCGTAAACTAAATTTACACATTTATTCCTCGACTCGATGCACAGAAAAAGACTATTTTATTCCCAGTATCACAAAGCAAGGACCAAAAAACTAATCCTTTGGACTATTATTTTACAGGAATGGTAAATACCTTTATCCTACCTTTTAAATGCTTGAAATGGAATTGAACCAAAATAGTTCTTCACAATGCTTTTATAATGTTTAAATAAATGTTGAAAGGTTTTTTATTTTCTCTCTTTTGTGTCGATTAATACAAAGATCGTTTTGGGTGATGGGGATTGTGCGATTTATTTGATTAAACTGTAAGGAATTCAAAATCAAAGAATGAGATCTATCATAAGCATAGATAAGATGGAACTCTTTATCAGTGAGACTAAATGATCCTATATATAGACGCAATTCACATCGGACTTACACACATACGAAACTCTGACTGGGATGACTCCACCACCATTTCAAGTGTTCATATATAGCCTAATTGTTTATGCTTAGTCTGGAATTCACTATTTGTACTACAGTATATTCATAAAAGATTCGTTTCGTTCCATGAGCATCTTCAGCAAAGCAGACAACCATCAATCGAACAGGTCAAGGTCATTTACATACAAAGTGCTGCAATGGAGGTGTAGCTCAGCGAAAGTCCCTGCTTTCAACCATGGATATGGCTGTAAAGCGAAGATTAATATGGAGCAGAGACACCGACCTATATGACATTTTGGAGGTCTTTTCTCTTCTCGGAGGAGTCTTATTTCACTAAATTCATGTCGAATTGATGCAAGTTGGCATGGAGAATGGTTAATTGGGCATTTCAGGTATCCTGTTTGTAGTTCATAATTCAACACTGTGTCTTTCCATCAGCCTGAAATACTAAAAATATTGACCCTTTTGCTTTTCCTTGGCGAATGTTTTAATTCTACAAAGACATTTTTCTGAGAATTGTCTTATATCGTTGGTCCTATTTGGTGTTTGACAGGTAAATATGCTGTACGGAGACTGTGCTATGCTGCATTTCTCACACCTCCAAAATCATCATGATCATCAGTGCAAAAAAAAAAAAAAAACTTCAGCCACATCTGCGACAGCTCTAAGGGAAATTTACGAAGACTTTAAAAAACTCTTCACCATGATATACAATAATGCAGAAAATAAATACCTTCATGCCAAGAAGTGCCGGCATTTTTCATGAGGGCACTGGTAAAGCTATTCCATAATAACTGTTTTTCTCATTCTGTATCGATCTTGCGTGCATGTCATGTGCTTAAGAAAATTTACTTAAGGAGTGCTGATTTTATTTTGGTAGAACATTTTTGTAATATATTTAAGGTGATCCAGGGTTATATAGATAATTTTAAAAAAATAGGGTTCTACCCAGCATTTGGTGACACTTAAAGGAAAATCTTTTTACACAAAATTATAGTCCTTTTCAAGTACATTTAGGGGTCATTCAACGACCTTAAAGTTCTGTCTCTTATGACTGTCTCTCGAACTTGAAATTTGCTTTTTAATTTTTCTAATGTGATTTCTGTTGCAGGGAATTAATTTTAATTAAATAATTACCAATAAATTAATAACTGATAAATTCGTAATAATTTTTAATAATTATTTGATAATAAATAAAATTCATATTAAAAAAAAAAAACGTGTAGCGGCGGAGAATCCAACTCACTGAAGCCTAACTGATAAGGCTCATATTTCAGCTTTGTGTCCCCTTCAAAGCAGAAGTGTAAACAGGAGGTCTATAGTGTGTTGACTTTCTCTATCGTCTATCGTATACTCAGTATACTGTAAATACCTATAAATCTGGCAAGTACCAATGCAAGTGGCAGTTGTGCAAGTGGCACACAGGCGAATGACCACACGTAAAGCTAAGAAACTAGCTGATTTGACAGACAACGGAAAATATATTTTTAAAAAAATCTGCCTTCCAAGCAGCAAGTCTTGCATTTTTTCTTTCATCTTCACCATATCGAAAAGAAGTTTATCTATGAGAACTCAACTGTAGTAGTGAAAGAAGCTATGAAGTTTTGGAACTAGTCATGAATCCTCACAGTGCAGGAGAGAAATGCCATCCCAAAATTCCAAAAACTGCTCAACAGCTGCCAATTACTAACGAGAAACAGAAACGACATCTCACCACGAGAAATCCAAACAAGAGATCTTTAAAAATAATCTGATCACGTGAGATGCTCTGTCACGTGAAAAGTTAACGTCATTAAAGTTATGAAAGGAAAACCCCTTGCTTTGTTTGTTTGTGTATGTGTGTGTGTGTGTGTGCTTTAATCTTCGATTCTGATTTCAATTCTCACTGCAAAATAATAATAATAATAATAATAATAATAATAACGATTACAATAAGAATTTCTGCGAAGCAAACATTCTTAATAATTCTTTATTGAACAAAAGACAATACAAACAAAAGACAGTACAGAGAGAATAAAAGTGCACCCTTCTTTACAGTAAGGCCAAAATTTTAAATGCTGTACTGTACTACTGTACATCTTAAGAACTGTCAAACATGAGATCTAGCGATCAGCGGGACGGACAACGAATCAGTAAACCACACACACACACACACAGAGTTAATTTGTGAATAAGAGGTTAGACTAGGTGTAGGCTTTAACATATTTTAATTACTCTTTCTGGATAAATGATACGATAGGCTTTTGTTGAATTATTAAACAATAATTATAAACGATAAACAGATTAACGATCACTTACAATGTCATTAAATTGTACAATAATATTTCAGTCTACTATTCAGAATACAAGATTGATGAATGACATAAAATGAGTGTCTAATATTTGTGGAAAGAAATTAATTTCTCGTAAGGGGACTATGAGTCGCAAAGCGAATAGATTCAAATGACTATTTACCGCTTGAGAACGAAAGAGTGACTGAAGAATTAGATGAGGAACTTGAACGGAAAGGTAATTCTTGAAATAGGCGTCTGGTCGACTGGTTCTTCTTAATGGTTTCTTTTAGTCCTTTTTAATGGTTTCCGAATGGTTTTCCTTCTTGGTTATCTTGGAGTTTACTTTTACAACTTCGTAGAAATGTTTTATGGCGACTGAACACTGCGATCAGGGCGTCACAAATCGAACTGATCTGTTATCCAAAAATTTCTCTCGAAGTCAACCTTCTTTGACGTTAGGTCCATATTTTGTGTTTGAAGAACAATTTCTGGCTGAAACGAGAAATGCTGGTGACTTTAGAGAGCCATGACGAATTGCTCTCTCGGTAAATCTCGACCTCTAATTGTGATTTTTGACTTGACGTCATTTGCTGCGCATTTGGATAATGAAATATCGTAAAAACTTTTACGAGGCATTGCCGTAAAATATACAGACCAAGGGTCGGTAACCTGCGGCTCCGAAGACCCATTCTTGTGGCCCTTAAATTATAAATACAAGCAAAAAAAAAACGCACCTACGGGCGGACTATTTTTACTTGTTCCTGCGAAAGCTGTTATTGCCCTTCGAGTAGTACATTATTTACTGTAGTCATGGAACTAATATGTGTTGAATATTATTTAGGAAACATATGTTTTATACTTGACAGAGAAGAATGTGACGTGAATAAAAAAATTCTCAATGGCATAATTTGTATCCAATTTGTTACAGACTAACATTATTGAAAATGACAAAATTTCAAAGCAATTTGTTTTTCTATTCAAGACAATACTTCGCGAAACACTACGTTGTTGTTGTTGTTTAGCCGATCAGCCCACCCTGATCGAGAAAGCCGGCGGCACGCAGGTAACCGATCGCCCTCTCCGGCGTGGACCAGAGGTTCAGCGCACTAGTCATGTTGTGTTGTGTTCGTTGTTGTGCGAGAGCGGTACAGTCTGTCATAATATGTTCAATTGTTTGTGGTGTGTCCTGGCACAGGTGGCAGGTGTCGTCTGTGAGTTGTCTAGTCTGTGTTCATATGTCCGTAAGTTGGGGTGATGTCCACATCGGAATCGTGCTAAGTTAACTCGATCCGAGTTAATAACCTGTTAATGGGTGGCGGCTTCGCACCTTGGACCGCATTCTGACCGAGTCGTGTTAGTGCTTTGTGGGTTAGGTGTGTGTGTGTGTGTGTGCGCGTGTGTGTATGTGTTTTCTGTACTGTGTGATGTCTGTGGGGCATGGTATGGAATGGAGTATTTGGTTATAATGTCTCTCTGGTGTTACCTTAATGGTGCGAGGTGTCGGTGCATGATTGTACATGTAGTGGCAAGGGTGTTGTGGGTTAGTTGTCGCTGCTGCCATGAATTGTGTTCCCCTCATGTCTAAATGTTCCCTAACTTTCAGTATTTCTGTTTGTGTGCAGGTGTTCTATTGGTGTTGTTTGAGTGCATCCTGTAATGATACGAAGTGCGTTGTTTTGTATTGTCTGTAAGGTATTTATGTGTGTGTTTGAGATAATGAGTGCCCAGCATGGGCTAGCATAGTCCATAACTGAGCGAATATATTGTTTGTATATGAGTGATGTTGTTTCCTGCTGGTGTCCAAAGTTTGTGCCTGATAGTACCCTAAGCGTGTTAAGTCTTGACGTACATTTGTTTTTAATGTCCTGAATGTGGTTTGCAAAAGATAATGATGTGTTGTATGTGACCCCAAGTATTTTGGTCCTCTGAGTGTGTGGAATGTTGGTGTTGTTTAGTGTAAGCTGTGGAGTTATCTGGTGTTCTTTTGTATTGCTTGTAAGCAAGGTGATGGTTGATTTTGTGGGCGCTACTTTGAGTCTATTGTTTGTGAGCCAGTCTTGTATACTGTTTATGTATGTTTGTAGGTTATTTGTAGCGGTGTCGATGTTGTTGTGGGTGGATGTTAGAGTGATGTTATCTGCATATGATGATAAGGTAAGCTTGTTATCTATGGGTGTTAGAATGTCTTGCATGTATAAGTTGAAGAGTGTTGGTGAGAGAACAGAGCCTTGAGGGACCCCGTTCGGGAAAAGCTTGTTTTTGGATGACTTGCCATTAAATGTGACATGTGAGTATCTTCCTGAAAGATAGTTGCTCAGCCATCTTTTAGTTTTATTGTGCATGTTTGTGTTGAGTATTTTGTTTATGAGAGGGAAGCGTGGGATACCATCAAATGCTTTACTAATGTCTATTGTTGCTAAGAGTGTACGTTGAGCTGGTTGTCTGGAGTTGATGTCATCCATGATGTGCTGCGTGAGGTTAGTGAGTAATGTCGTGGTTGAGTGGCTCATGGAAACAGTTAGGTCACAGTAGTTTAGCAATAAAATGTAATTAAAACTATTTTAAGAAAATTTTAAGCGAGTTAGAGTTTAACATTTACAATTAGCTCTCGAGTAACTTAAATTTTAAGTGCAGCTTCAAAGATCTTAATTGAAGCTCACGAAGTAGTACTTGTCACATTATTTTTTGTACTTATCATGACTTCTGATCTGTGGATCACCTGAAGATCAGGGTCCCCAGTAGGGTGTGTCAATTTTAGGGAGCAAAGTGAAATCTTTAGATTTTCAAAGACTACTAGTGACCAAATGATGCATTTTTATGTGCTAAATCGAAATATGGCTTTAAAATCCAGATTTGATCACTCCTAGCTATTTATATTTGAAGTTGAAGTTTACGAAAAATCAGCAATTTTTGCAAGTATTTTTTTTATAGTATATAACTACATTTTACATATATTACATACAATTAAAGACATTTTGATTGTAATTCAATATTAAAACTTAGAAATATAGATAAGTTTCTTGAACTTTGCCAAGGATGCCATGTCTGCCTTGCTCTTGTTCCTGGACATGAGCTCCCTACTGGCCACCACCTGGCCACTGATGTGCGCCTCCTCCTCTTGTGAGTAAACATGTTGTGCTGCTTCAGTTGTCATCCTTACACACCTCTCTATTGACTGTGTGTGTGAGGGCCAGCAGGAACTTCCATTGGTCTATCCAGAAACTCCTTGATTGCAGCAGTGGTGAGGGAGCAGGTCAGAGGAGCTCATTCACGCCAGAGTTACAGTCAATAAGCTCTGAGAGTTTGGTGGCATCTGGGTGATGTCAGGAGTCTTCCTGGGTCTGACACTGCAGTCTCCTACCTGTGTGTCCTCATCCCCTTCACCTCTGATTTCCAGTATCCTCTTCACTGCTCCCTCCTCTCCCCTCCACCTCAACTGCACAGCATGGCCTGGAGCACAGCCTCAGAGTGTGCATACCAGACTGATCTCTTCACTGTAGGAATCACTATTCTATCACCTTTCTGACTTCTGAGCAGCTCCAGTACATGCTGTGACCCTCCACCAGCTGTGATTCAACTTGATGTTGAACCAGCTTGGCATGTAGACTCCACTATGAATTCCACAATTATCCTCAGATTCTTCAGGTTCCTACCCTTCAGCCCATGTTGGAAATCCACAATCTGCAGAACCTTAGAGCGTGATGACCCACCTACTGTGACAGACTGGCCAATCTCCAGGAGAGCTAGACTCTGAGGACCTCTCCCGATCGATGGCAGTGATGATTCTGTAGCCATATGATTGGTCTGTGCTGAGGTCCTTGACTACCTCCTGACTGAGATGGGGTAGAGGAGGACCAACAGTGATCCTCCTGACTGAGATGGGGTAGAGGAGGACCAACAGTGATCCTCGTGAAGTTTGGGTTGATCTCCAGCTCAGTGGCAGTGTCTAACATCTTCCCTAGGGGCCCAGACCACTTGTTGTTGCTCAATGTCTTGCCATCCAGTGCAGGCACCAGGTGTCTGAGAGGGGATGGGACAATTTGACGTGGCCGACTCGATGCGACCCAACTCGATGTGGCCGACTCGATGCGACCCAACTCGATGTGGCCGACTCGATGTCAGGACAACTCGATGTCAAGCCAAGTCGATGCCAGGCCAAGTCGATGCAGGCCAAGTCGAAGCATATTGTGCTTTATTATCTTTAAGGGTATTTAAGAAGAAAAAGTAAAGCATAAAAAATAATTAAGGCTAGGTAAGGTAGGTAAGGTAGGGTAGGTAGGGTAGGTAAGGTTAGGTTAGGTAGGTTAGTAAGGTTAGGTAAGGTAGGTAAGGTAGGGTAAGGTAGGGTAGGTAGGTAGGTAAGGTTAGGTTAGGTTAGGTAGGTTAGGTAGTAGGGTAGGTAAGGTTGGTTAGGTAAGGTTAGGTAGGTAAGGTAAGGTTAGGTAGGTAGGTTAGGTTAGGTAGGTTAGGTAAGGTTAGGTTAGGTAAGGTTAGTAAGGTAGGTTAGGTTAGGTAGGTTAGGTTAGGTAAGGTTAGGTAGTAAGGTAATTATTGAACTCGGCCTCGGTCTTGGCTTCAGACTCGACTACAACACTGTTTTGGCATCGACTTGGCCTGGTATCGACTTGGCTTGACATCGAGTTGTCCTGACATCGAATCGGCCACATCGAGTTGGGTCGCATCGAGTCGGCCACATCGAATCGTACCCAACCCGTCTGAGACTCAGCTTCCCAGTGTGCAAGTCACAGACAAACCACACCAACTTCTTGCTAAGCTTGGCCTCCACATAATGCATTACTCCTCCCTCCCAGCCAGTATTCACATTAGTACTGTCACCTCCTATGGCCAAAAGGGTCTGGTCTACTCCTCTCTCTCTTAGCCAGTTCACCAGATGATCAGCAATGACCTCAGCATATTTCCCACCTGGTTCATTTCACACTGTGTAGTGTTCTTCCTTAATGAGGCCAGGAAACTGCCTGTCACTGCCCTCAGCTTCTATCATCACTTTGGTGTCATCTCTTTTCCCATCAAAGAAGATGCAGGTGATGCCATTTTTCCTAATCTCTTCATCAAACTTCTTGACCAGCTCCTTAGTCAGTCTCTCCTGAGCCCTCCTCACCTTGTTGTGGTCAATCACCAGTGCTGTGTCAAACTCTGTGATAAGCCCAGCATCAATCCAGGCAGCAGTGGCAATCTCTGCACTCTCTCTCAGCCCAGTGTGATGTCTCAAGCTAGCCAGAGCTATGTTGGTGATGTCTTCAGTGTTGTATTTCTTCTTCTTAGCCACAGGCAAGGAAGAAGTTGTCGCAGCCTCTGGTATGAAGTATGAAGTCTTCGTCCTCCTCTCTCCTCCCTGCCTCCTCCAGCATAGCTCCAGTCTCCTCCAACTCCATCTCCAGCAGTGACTCCTCCCTCAACTCCTCTTCTTTCTTGGTTGACTCCTCTGCCTTCCTTCTCTGCTCCTGTCTCTGCAGCACTGCTTCCTGTCTCCTAGTCTCAGGGTGATCAGCTAGACCCATCTGGTGTGCCCCCACACTTCCCACCTTTTCTCTCTGACCTTTAATGAAGGCAAGCTCCTGCACTGGTATCTTCTGCTCGCTCCTGCATTTGCAGTCAAGTGAACCTTACTGTTGCAGACAGGGTTGCAACCCAAGCTCACTGCAGCTCCTGATCACACAGTGACAGGTCAGGATGTCCACCAATTTGTCCAGTTTCATCATGAACCTATCTTTGACCTCTAGCTTCACATTGCCAATGGACACCTTCACTGCCTCATCCCACAGTGCCTTCACTTTAGCCCTGATCCTGACCTCAGGTGTTGATTACAGGTCCTGTGAATAGAGCGTTGGCCCTTCTCCACTGAGCCAGTAGCCCTGGAACAATGCCGTTGTTAATCAGGTCATTAACTGGGTAATTCCTCCTGTCTTCCTCACTCGTCTCTCCTCAACAAACCATACCTCAGCAGATCTCTGGCTGGGCAGCTCAGCAGGAGGAAGTTCCCTCCCAGTCCCCACCAAATGACTTAGGTGACAACTTGATTTGCTCGAGTTCTGATTTCTTCTGACTCATCCTGTGGACCTGTGAACAAAGAAATGTCATTGAAATTTGGATAGCCCTACTGATTATGATTACATAAAATTAAGTTAATTGAAATTCTTAATATCTTCCTATAAGCTCAGATAAAAGGTTGTGTTGTTATAGGTACAAGACTTAATTATCAAAGTAATGACAATTTCGTATATCTATCATATCAAAATATACAGAAAGTTTGGGTTACACATAATATTTCGAATAATTTGAATTACACAATATTTACATTATGAAGTAATCAAAATTGTCAAAAAGGAGGGAAAACACGCATTCACAATCAAAACTCCAGCATTTGACTGTTGAAACTTAGAAACCATACTGCACACCAAAATAACCAAAGTTGACCACACATATCAATGGCACATTGATATACGATGCTACAGTCATATTTAGGTTATATTTCAAACCTTTATATCAAATATAAGTAGGTAAATGGCTTTTTTAAACTACACTAAAGATATTCCTAAGTTTGCTAGATAATATGACATCATTTGCAGAGCTGGGCACTTGCGGTTTTTTTTGCGGTACTGCGGTACTGCGGTACTACTACCGCACTACCAAACCGGTACCGCATAACGCAGTACCGCAAAGGATCGCTGAAAGTACAGCAGTACCGCTACCGCATTCAAATTTTCCGCGGTACTTTCCGCGGTACCGACAAACACGGTAGTACCGCAGTACCGCAGTACCGCAAAAAAAAACGCAAGTGCCCAGCTCTGAATTTATTTAATTTATTCATTTGAGCATTAGTAGTTTTTGAATTGTTGACTTTACTAAAATTGACACACCCTAGTCCCCAGCCTTCTTTAGTTAGCTTTATAAGGCTAACTAACGAAAATATCACGACCTAACCTAACCAATCGTCAAGGGCGTACAGTTGACCTAACGATTTGTTAGGTTAGGTCGTGATATTTTCTTTAGTTATCCATATAAGGCTAACTAAAGAAGGCTGGGGGCTCTGATCTTCAGGTGATCCCGATGTGTAACTAAAAATGTCGATGGCTAGATTCTTTTGTAAATTTATTCACCAACTTGAATTTCTTCATTCCACGAAAGTGTATGAAACTCTGTAGAATCGTGTTGAGACTTGGTTTACTTGTAGATTTTAATGATAGGGAAGGCCACCAGTCCACGCGTCTATAAAATTTTATATTTTCTAATAATAACCAGAATAGCCAGCAATCAACAAATTCACGAAAGAAAGCAACCATCAAAATTTTGAGTTTCACATCTCAACACCAATGGGCCAAAATCTTGAAATTTAAGTGCTTCGTGCTTAAGCATATAATTTTTTTCGGGGTATCAATTGGGATAAATTTTTGGGGGGACAACCGATCTGAAAAAAGTTGCTAAAATCACTCTAGGGATCTCAGGGGTGTTGTCACCGAGTTTCATGAAAATCGGTCCAGCCGTTTGGACCTGAAAAGGAGACGGACAGACGGATAGACGTACATGCGATGAATTATGATGACTAGCATACCCGCCTGTCTTACAGACGGTTTTTTTTTAGGTAAATATGCCGATGCGTAGAATTATAATCCTTTACATAGCATACCCACTAGACCGCGGTGCTGGGGTCTTTGAAAACTGTAGCAACAAATTTTCATTTTTATTATTAATTATTATTATTGCAGGTGGCAATGTGAAGCTCAAGATTTTTATGACTGCGTTCTATTCTATAGTTTTATTGATCAAATAATTGAACCGACAGTAATTGGGGAACCTGCGGCCCCCCCAATACTGGGGGTTCAATTATTTGGTCAATAAAATGCTATATTATGATACGCTTAATAAGCTTCACAGATCTTGACACAATGTGAAGCTCAAGACTTTCATGGCTGCGTTCTTTTCTATAGTTTTATCGCGGTGCTGGGGCCTTTGGGCCAAGTAATTGATGGGGGGGGGGGCTGGTCACACATATTTTCGTTCATTACTCATCACCCCCATCCACCATACGAAGTTTGGTCGAAATCGGTTCAAAAACGTAAAAGTTTTTTTCTGCGGACAGACAGACAGACACACAGTTTCGGTGAATTATAATAGTAATGATGATGATGATGATCTACAGATGTACAGATCTACAGAAGCTAAGGCTAACAAAGACCCTAAGATCCACTCTAAGGTTAGCCCGAGAGAAAGGAAAGAGTAGGGGTTAAGAGAAGAGAATTAGGGGTTAAGTAAGTAGCAACACCTCTCACTCGTGGGTTAACATTCATTCAGAAAAAGAGAAAAAAGACTCACCATCATCATCCGCCGGCCACTGCCGACAAGTCAGAAAAATAGTCGGAGAGAATAGGAAAGATTGCAGAACGGTCCTCTACTCCATATGGAGGTAGAGCCCACTCTGCCGGAAAGGGGTGAAAGATGAAAAGAAGAAAAATAAGAACGCATTACAAACCATGCAACACATTCTTAACTCAAACACTATCATACGAAGTAAACTACAGACATGCAATAAAGAGAGTTACAGACATGCAAATAAGAAGAAAAGAAGGAAAAAAAGTGTAAAGAATAACAAAAAGTGGGTTCATTTACTCAGCAAGCTCGAACTAGGTTCTTGTTAGTCTAATATTTTTTTTTTTTGCTGGCATATCACACGCTGGCATGTCACAAGCTGGTATTAGACGTCAACAGACTCATCCCCGATCACCACCCCCAGGGCTCCTGTTGACAATTTTTTTTTTATTTTAAACAACGTTAATATTTTTAAAATGCCTATCTAGACGGTTTTTAAACATATTAACGCTGGTAGAGTTCACGACGGGCGCGGGAAGATTATTCCATTTATCAATTACTTTAAACGTAAAGAAGTTTTTAGCGATATTAGTAATGAAACGTCTGCCACGCAACTTAAATCCGTTATTACGAGTATTGCTATTATCGAAAGTGAACAGTTTGTCAAAATTTACGTTATCGATGTTATTAACGATTTTGAAAACTTCAATAAGCTCCCACCTTAATCTCCTAGTTTCGAGTGAATGCAAGTCTAACACTTTAATCCTATCTTCATGAGGCTTGTTGCGCAATGACGGAATTAGTTTCGTGGCACGACGCTAAACCCTTTCTAACCTATCAATATCCTCACGCAAATACGGGCACCAAAACTGAACGGCATATTCTAAATGAGGCCTGACTAGGGACTTGTAAAGGGGCAATATAATATCCCTCGATTTAAATTCGAAATTACGCGCTATGAAGCCTAACATCCTATTAGCTTTTGTGCAAGACTCCAGGCACTGGTTCCTAACTTTTAAATCCTTAGATACGCGTACGCCTAAATCTACTTCCTCGTCAACGCTCGCTAACTGTCTATCATCCATCGTGTACGTGTAATTGTTGTTACGAGAACCTATAGGCAAAACTTTACATTTGTCTACGTTAAATTGCATCTGCCACTTATCCGTCCAGTCCATAATCCTATTCACATCGTCTTGGAGCCTATTTCTATCGTCCTCGTTAATAACCTTACCGCCTATTTTAGTATCGTTCGCGAATTTTGACACGTTACTAGTCAATCCTACATCTAGTATGTCGTTAATGTAAATTACGAATAGCAATGGGCCTAACACTGAACCCTGTGGGACACCGCTACCTACATCCAACCACCTCGATTCACTACCATTAACAACAACCCTCTGTTTCCTAGCACGAAGCCATTCCTCTAACGTCTAACCAGTTAGCTACCTGACCGCGTACACCGTGCGCTTTAACCTTCGCAATTAATCTTCTATGCGGAACTGTATCGAACGCCTTTTTAAAATCTAAATAAATAACGTCAGCCGCTCTATGCCTATCGTATTCGCGCACTATTTCGTTATAAAATTCTAACAAATTAGTTAAACAAGATCTGTGGCGTCGAAACCCAGGCTGACTACTATTAATCAAATCTCTACTTTCTAATTGATCGATGATACGATCCCTAACTACGGATTCCAAAAGTTTACCGACAATTGACGTTAAGCTAATGGGCCTATAATTGCTAGCTACCGTGCGGTCGCCTTTTTTAAAAATAGGCGTGACGTTAGCTAATTTGAAGTCTTCAGGAATAATCCCCGTTTCGAATGATTGATTAAAAATCTTCGTTATGCGGCCTACGATAACGTCTTTCAAATCTTTCAAATATCTGTGATAAAAAGCGTCAGGGCCTGGAGCCTTGCTAATTTTTAGCCTATGAATATAATGCGCAATCTCACCCTCGTAAACAGTTATTTCATCCAAAATAGTCTCGCTACTAAATGGAACGATATCGTCCACGTCGGGGTCTCGGGGACATTATTTACGTCTTCTACGGTAAAAATTGTCGCAAAAAAGTTATTGAAAATACTCGCCATCGCCTGAGCTTCAGAAGCCAAATCGCCGTTAACATCCACTAGAGGGCCTATGTTATCAAAATTTTATCGGCTTACGATTATTGACGTATTCAAAAAACTTTTTTGGATTATGTTTACTATCCGCAGCTATAAGTATCCTTAATCCCTAAATTACGCTTAGCATTCCTAACTGATCTTTTAACCTGACGTCTAAGCTCGATATATCTATGAAAGTTAGATACATGATGATGATGATGATGATGATGATATATCAAGTACTTGACAAATAATAAAGCCTTAAAAAATATAAAATAAAACACTTATAAATCATACACTACACTATGTGCTTGTTTCAGATATTAATAATATTGCTAATATAATGTCATCACCTTTATTATCAGCAGTATTTTTATTTTTTATTATTAATAATAACACCAGGGAGACAAGTTCCTTATATAAATGTGTTTATTACATTATAATTATAAAACAATAAAAAAAACTGTGTTTATACCTGTGGCTATTGAGTCATTTTGCTTTTATATAACTTAACACTTTGGGTGCCACGTCACACGTATGTGTGTGCCAGTTATTTTTTTTTTCTGGCGATGGCACACACATACGTGTGACACACATTTTTCAACTCCTGAGCGCAGCACACAAATATATGTGACAGTATAGGGAAATTACTATGTTATTTGAAATCTGTGGGCTCTGAGGAAAATTTTTATATATTATACTTGGTCGTTGGGGACAAAATTTATTAAATATCCAGTGTTCTGTTACAGTTACTCAAATCAGTTTATAGTGAAATATATTTAGCATTTTTATGATTTATTTGTATTATTTGCATGTATAATGCACAAAATAATACTATAATGATAAACTATAATGATATAAGTAACTGCATCCAGGTTCCGGCACGTGGAGCCAGGTGGATGGTGGAACCCTTTTTTTTTTTTTTTTTTTTTTTACTTCCGTTGTTTTTGGTTACAAAGACTTACATGAAAATACTTATTGTAATCTATTTAGGAAATAAACACAAATACATTTTTATATAAAAAAAATCCTTTTATTTGATTACAAAATACAAAGCCTTTTATGTGAATATAATTATTGTAATTTATTTATGAAAATCTCTAAAACATTCTAGACAAAAGAATGTTTCCCCAAGGCAAGAGCTGCAATACGTATGCACATTCTTAGCATGTTTCCTTGCTTCTTCTCTGCCTCTCTCTTTTGTGATTTTTTCATAACATTGTTTGCATCTTCTTCTGATCTTTTTTCCCTGAACATTTTTCTTTTCAAGAATTAAATGTGATGTAGACGCTGGTCTCCTTTGCCGGGGTAAAGTCTCTTCAAAATCCAGGAGTGCCAAAGTTATTTTCTCTTTGAATTCTTTCAGTTGCATCTTTTTGCCAGTTACTTTTTTATACACAATCCAAGCATTCACAACTGAGACTCCTAATAGAAGTGCAATGGCAAGCTTGCGGTACCATTTTATACCCTTCCTAAGTGCCGTTTCATAGGATGCCATCTGGTCAGAGATGTCTATTCCGGTCTTCCCCTTATTGTATGCAATAATTCCTAAGGGCTTCTTTCCACTTTTCCTACGATTTCTTTGCCTTTCTTGTGTATTGGATGGGCCTGGTTCTTCAGTTTCCCTCTCTTCTCTCTCTCTAATTTCCACAAGTTCAGGACTGTGTTTTGTTGATAATAACCGGACATCTCTGGCATCTTTCCATTTCAATACAACTATTCCGTTTTGTTCTTCCATTGCAATCATTTCCCCTTTTTTCAGGTCTGCACTCATTACCTCAGGTGGCATGTTCTTCTTTATTTTATAAAATATATAGTTATGTAAACATAAGATAATAATTTTAAGATTATAATTTTATAAATATTTATAATAGAATCTGAAAAAAGAGAAAATAATGAAAAAAAATGTCACACACATGGTTGTGCCATGACCAGAAAGGCTAAATTTGTTACTTGTCACACACATGGGTGTGCCATGGGCTCATAAGGAGTGACTATTTAAAAAAATAAAAATGCATATATTTAAAAAAATTATTAGAATTTTTAAAAATTTCTTATGCATTTCTGTTTCTCTATTCATGCCTATTATTAATTCACACAAAAAAAAAATGGGCTGGTGGGAAATTTTTGCGGATTTGGGCGTGGCACCCAAAGTGTTAATGGGGCTCTCAAGCTGTAAAAGGTTCTCAGTCCCAGATATATTGTAGGTTCACAGTAAGGCGTTTACGACCTCATCCATATATATATATATATATATATATATATATATATATATATATATGGGTTAACCAATGTTAACCAAGGTTTTATATATATATATAAGTTTTTAGGAACTGGTCTTAATTTTAATTTTAATTTTTCGCCCAGCGAAAGGTTTATGCTGTGGTGATCGCTTCTGAGTATTTGAGATGCTCATTGGAAATGATGTAATAATATAATAATAATAATAATAATAATAATTCGGATTCCAGCCAAGACCCTTCAGGTTGGGAATCGTTTTCACAGCTCGCTTCAAAATCGCCCAACATTTTATAATATATATATAAAATGAAGTTTTCTGGGCAATAATGACTCGCTCAATTTTTGCGATTATCTTTCCGAACAGAAAGTTTGCTTTTATATTTGTAAATAATGTAAAAAGTTTGTCAATATCTTTCTCTAGACGTGACACTTTCCTCTTCATATACGATGATTTTATTAGAAATATATCTTGAATTTTACTCCGGAAATCCATTGTTTTTCATACGAGACAAAACACACGGACGTTATTACGTGACGGACTGAAAATATCCTCTATCCTTTGAAAGAAAGTATACTCGTATGATATAAACGGCTGTGAACTTAAGGTCTCTCTCTCTCTCTCTCTCTCTCTCTCTCTCTCTCTCTCTCTCTCTCTCTCTCTCTCTCTCTCTCTCTACCCCCATATATATATATATTATATATTATATTATATATATATATATATATATATATATATATATATATATATATATATATAAATGACAATAGGAATAAAATAACAATAGGAACAACAATAGGAACACAATAAGTGAACACGAAAATTTTTCAACATCTCAGACACCTTACGAATGCTAAATGTCATCCACATGCAGTTGACACAGCTGGAAACCCCCGAGCCAAATCGCTACCGGGCAAGAAGCTACCAATACAAGTAGGAGGAAACGGATCTCTTTCGGAGGATCATAGAGCAACGAATCAAGCGATATCGAAGGAAAACGAACTTGAAATGCACAAGGGGCAACGAAAAACAGAGAACATAAAAATTGTCCTGGCTAATATTCAAGGAATAAGACCAAACCAATCACTCAATAAGGTTTCGTACCTGAAAGGATTTATGGACGAAACAAGGGCGGACATCGCATGCCTCACAGAAACTCATCTTAAAGATTGCCAAGGAAATTGTGAAAACTGCGAACATTGTATTGATAAGAAAGAGATAAATATAGAGGGCTTCAACTTACTAAGAGCGGATAGAACGACGAGACGGAAAGGTGGCTGTGCTATATATGTACAGGAAGGTCATATGACAGAGACGATAATAAGTAAATCAAACAGCTATGTGGAACTCCTAGCAGTGAAAATAGAAAAACTAAACTTGATAGTAATAGTCATCTATAGACCTCCAAGCACCCCAACCGAAAAATTCTCGGAGGCCATTGATGACATTAGAAAGCTAATAAAGGCCATAAACCCTCCATCCCCCAATATAATGATCTGCGGAGACTTTAACTTCCCATTTATAAAATACAAAAAGGTGAATAGGAATATATATATATTCACCAGGACAAGGGGGGCACAAGAGAAGATCAGGAACAAGCAAAAATGTTGATGGCTCTCACAAACGAGTTTATGCTGACACAGGAGATAACAGGAAATACCAGAAAAAATAACTGCCTGGATCTGGTATTCACGAATAACACGAACTTGATTGCTGATATAAAAATAACCCCAACCATTATCTCAGACCACAACTTAATCGAGATATCAACAAATTGATGGCAGCATTAGAAGACAATACACATATTGTGGAAAGAAGTAAATTCGGAGCCTTTAACTTAAACTCGAAGACTATAAATTGGGAAGCAATCAGATCGCACATGGCCCAAATAGAATGGAGAACAATTTTCGAGAATAAAACAACTGAAGAAATGCTAACAACTTTGGAGGAAAAAATGCTGAGAATTTTAGAAAAATATGCTCCGAAATCACAGCCAAAAGGAAAGAGGAGCTGGCTAGAAAGGCAAAAGAGAAGACTATTCCGCAAAAGAAAGAGAGTGGAGGCGAAGTTAGGAAACTGCGGAGATAATGGCAGGAAAATAATAAAAGAAAAACTGGAGGGTATAGATAGGGAAATACAAGCCCTGATTAAGGACTATACAGAGAAGGAAGAGGAAAAGGCGGTAGAAGCAATAAAGGAAAATCCAAAATACTTCTATGGCTATGCAAAAAGGAAAACAAAAACGCGCGCCGCTATTGGGCCCTTAAGGACGGGAAATAATGAACTAACCAACGATCCAAAAGAAATATCTGATACATTGAGAGCTCAATATGAATCAGTTTTCAGTACCTCAAAAAGTGACAAAGCGATACCTGACATAAATGCATTCTTTGAAGAGGAATTGCAAGGAGAGGATATAACAGACTTTGAGTTTACACCAGAAGATGTAGCGAGAGCTATAGAACAAATGAAACTACATTCAGCTGCAGGTCCGGACAATTGGAACGCATTATTGATTAAAAACTGTAAAAATGAAATAGCTACACCTTTATACTGGATATGGAGAAGATCCCTAGACACTGGGGAAATACCGAGCATCTTGAAAAGAGCAAACATTATCCCTATATATAAAGGAGGGGACAGATCTCAAGCAAAGAACTATAGACCAGTGTCATTGACGTCCCACCTCACCAAAGTATTTGAAAGAATAGTTAGAGAGAAAATTTATGATTTCCTGGAGACACGGGAAAGATTCAACGAAAATCAGTATGGATTCCGATCAGGTAGATCATGCCTATCACAACTAATAGAGCACTACAACAATATCCTAGATGCATTGGAAGGCAATGACAACTACGATGTTATATACACAGATTTTGCTAAAGCTTTCGATAAATGTGACCATGGTATAATAGCACATAAAATTAAAGACATGGGAATAACAGGCAAAGTGGGAAAATGGATCTACAACTACCTTAGTGATCGTCTGCAGGTCGTCAAAATTCAAGTTATATCATCATCAGAATCGGAAGTACGCAGCTCAGTACCACAAGGGACAGTACTGGCCCCACTCCTGTTCATTATCATGCTAACAGACATAGACAGCGGAGTAAACAGCAATAGTATAGTAACATCCTTTGCAGACGATACAAAGATCAGCAGAAAAATCAGCGATGTACATGACGTGGAGGCCTTGCAGAGGGACACGAACAAAATATACAAATGGTCAGAAGACAACAACATGTCATTCAACGCCGAGAAATTTCAGCTCTTGAGATATGGTAGAAAAGAAGAACTTAAACAGACTGCATATTATGCTCCAGATAGACAGGAAATTCAGAGAAGCATGAAAGCGATTGATCTCGGGATAATAATGACAGATGATGCGAAATTCGAAACACAAAATCAGATAGCGATAAATAAAGCAAAAAGAGTCGCCGGACAGGTTCTAAGAACATTCAAGGGAAGGGACAGGACAGTAATGATTCCCCTGCTAAAAACACTGATTATACCAAAACTTGAATACTGCTCAGTTTTGACGTCCCCCATATAAAAAGGAAGAAACTAATAAACTAGAAGAAACGCAAAGGCATTTCACAGCCAAGATTGATGGCTGCAAAGAACTCAACTACTGGGAAAGACTACGTAAACTAAATCTGTACTCACTGGAAAGAAGAAGAGAGAGGTACATCATAATCTACATATGGAAAATGATCGAAAAACTGGTACCAAACCTAAAACTAAACCCAATTACCATTCAAACAACACTGGAAAATAGGAAAGGCAGAATGTGTAGTGTTCCCAAATTAAAAGCACGACAAGGGACCTCCTCAACCCTGAAGGAAAATAGCTTGGTTGTCAGGGGGCCAAGACTTTTCAACCAGCTTCCTAAGGACCTCAGAAACGTAACGGGGGTCAAAGTTGAAGTCTTCAAGAAAAGACTGGATGCCTGGCTCAGGACAGTACCAGATGAGCCGGGCGTGCCTGGCTATGTACGGTGGAGAGCGCAAGAAAGCAACTCGCTCCTCCACCAGGCCAGACCTAGAGGCGGGGCCGCCAGCTTGACCTCCGTGTGAAGAGAGACCAACACACGAAACAACATAAGGTTCATAAGGTATATATATATATATATATATATATATATATATATATACAGTGTGTCCGTAAATTCATGGTGGGATTTTAAATAGCTATATTATTGCAACGAAACACGATAATGAGATGAAAAAAAGGCAAATTGAAAAACAACTCTAAAAGAATAACTTTATTTAACGTAGTTCGATATGGGCTCCTCTGGTAGCCCTGCAGACATCTAGGCGGTGATGTGTGTCCGTAAAGTCATGGTGGGATTTTAAATAGCTATATTATTGCAACGAAACATGATAATGAGATGAAACAATGCCAAATTTAAGAACAACTCTCAAAGTTGTATCTTGTAGTTAGTCTAGGCTAAGCTTAACCTTTATCTCGTAGTTAGTCTAGGCTGTCCACATGCCTATGTTGAACATGAGCGTAATATCCCGAAAGTTAATGTGTGGTGTGCTCTAGCACGAGATCGAGTGATTGGCCCATTTTTCTTCGCGGAACCCACTGTGACGTCACACAACTACCTCGCTATGTTGGAACATTTTGCAGTACCCCAATTTATTGACAATAATGTCATCTTTCAGCAAGATGGTGCTCCTCCGCACTATGCCAACGTTGTTCGAGAATTCCTTAATGAAAAATTTCCACAGAGATGGATAGGAAGAGGAGGATGGAAGCCATGGCCTCCACGCTCTCCGGACCTGACACCTTTGGACTTTTATTTGTGGGGTTACGTCAAGCAAAGCGTGTACAGTGTACCCATTAGGGATATTCATCACTTGCACGAGCGAATCACGGAAGCTATCGCATCCGTCACTCCTGATGTTCTTGGGCGTGTGTGGCTGGAATTGAATCACCGCCTAGATGTCTGCAGGGCTACAGAGGAGCCCATATCGAACTACGTTAAATAAAGTTATTCTTTTAGAGTTGTTCTTCAATTTGCCTTTTTTTTCATCTCATTATCATGTTTCGTTGCAATAATATAGCTATTTAAAATCCCACCATGACTTTACGGACACACTGTATATATTCGAAGAGAAATTGCAAGGAGACTGTATAACGGACTTTGATTTTACCCCAGAAGATGCAGCGAGAGCTATGGACAAATCAAATCACATTCAGCTGCAGGTCCGGACAAATGGAACGCACTATTAATTAAAATCTGTAAAAATGAAATAGCTACACCATTATACTGGATATGGAGAAGATCCCTAGAGACTGGGGAAATACCGAGCATCTTGAAAAGAGCGAACATTGTCCCTATACATAAAGGAGGGGATAGATCTCAAGCAAAGAACTATAGACCAGTGTCATTGACGTCCCACCTCGCCAAAATATTTGAAAGAATAGTCAGAGACAAAATCTGTGATTTCTTGGAGACACTGGAAAGATTCAACGAAAATCAACACGGATTCCGATCAGGAAGATCATGCCTATCACAACTTATAGAGCACTATAACAATATCCTAGATGCACTTGAAGGCAATGAAAACTACGATGTCATATACATGGATTTTGCTAAAGCTTTCGACAAATGCGATCATGGTATAATAGCACATAAAATTAGACATATGGGAATAACAGGCAAAGTGAGAAAATGGGTCTACAACTTCCTCAAAGAACGTCTACAGGTCGTCAAAATTTAAGGTATATCATCATCAGAATCAGAAGTACGCAGCTCAGTACCACGAGGTACAGTACTGGCCCCACTCCTCTGCATTATCATGCTAACGGACAGAGACAGTGAAGTAAACAGCAACAGTATAGTAACATCCTTTGCGGACGATACTAAGATCAGCAGAAAAATCAGCGATGCAAATGAAGTGGAGGCTTTGCAGAGGGACACGAACAAAATATACAAATGGTCAGAAGACAACAATATGACATTTAACACCGAGAAATTTCAGCTCTTGAGATATGGTAGAAATGAGGAACTTAAACAGACTGCATTTTATACTCCAGATAGACAGGAAATTTAGAGAAGCACGAAAGCGGTCGTCTTGGGGGTAATAATGACCGATGATGCCAAATTCGAGACACAAAAACAGATAGCAATAAACAAAGCAAAATGAGTCGCGCGACAGGTACTAAGAACGTTCAGAAGGGGGGACAAGACAGTAATGATTCTCCTGCTGAGAAAAACTGATCATACCAAAACTTGAATACTGCACAGTTTTGACGTCCCCATATAAAAAGGAAGAAATTAATAAACTAGAAGAAACGCAGAGACATTTCACAGCCAAGACTGATGCCTGCAAAAAACTCAACTACTGGGAAAGACTACGTAAACTAAATCTGCACTCTCTGGAAAGAAGAAGAGAGGGGTATATCATAATCTACTCGTACATATGGAAAATGATAGAAAAACTGGTACCAAACCTCAAACTAAACCCAATTACCATCCAAACAACGCTGGAAAATAGGAAAGGCAGAATGTTTAGTGTTCCCAAATTAAAGGTCCAACAAGGGACCGCCTCAACATTGAAGGAAAATAGCTTGGTTGTCAGGGGCCATGATTTTTTAATCAGCTTCCAAAGGACGTCAGAAACGTTACAACGGTCAAAGGTGAAGTTTTCAAGAGAAGACTAGATGCCTGGCTCAGGACGGTACCAGATGAGCTGGGTGTACCTCGCTATATGCGGTGGAGAGTACAAGAGAGCAACTCGCTCCTTCACCAAGCCAGGCCTTGAGGCGGGGCCACCGCTTGACCTTCGTGTGAAGAGAGACCAACACAGGGAACTTAAACGAGGTTAACGAGGTTATATGGAGTGAATTTCTCAGTAAAAACATTTTAAATAAATAAATAATACATGCACACAAGGAAAATTGACAAGCGAATCCAAGGTCTTTCGTATGTTCAACATTACACTTTCCAGATGAGGTGTACTGTTGAATATACGGAAAACCCTGAAATTACTTTTCATTTTTCCTTATGGGTATGCATCATATATATATAATTATATATATATATATATATATATATATATATATATATATATATATATATTATACATTTTTGTGGAGAAAGTCTTGTGGACCGATACTGTAACAACCGCCAAATATAGTCGTTTGAAAATTTTAGCAAATCAATTTCTGAACGCAAATATCAAAAGATTTTCGTTGAAACATTTCCATCGTATAATACCCATATTATTATCACTAGTCTACAAATGGCAATAAGATTATACCTTTCATTGGGTATAACTATTAACTATACAAGTATTCAATTATATAACCTTTAAACTTATTACAAATAAGAAAATATTTACTTTGACATAAATGGATGTCTCTCGTTATTTCCAAATTTTAAGTTTATATAAAGAAAATTACATTTCTTTTTTTTTTTTTACATTTAATTCAATCCATACAGTTTTTCAGAATATTTATTTACTGAAAATGAAAGATGCTTAATTCGATCAATTTAAAATAATTTTATTGGTGTCGTTTTCAACCAACCTTTAAAAGAATGAAAGATGGTTCAGTGAACTATTTTAAAGTCAACTAATTCAATCATTATCAACTTTTTTGTCGAGTCAGAAACTTAGCAATATCTTGAAAACCTGGTTCAATATCATAAACAGGATGAAAATGGTTAATATGACCAAGTTAGGCCTAATTTAGCCACCTTCCATTTCAATGTTACACTTTAATTCACTTCGTTTCAAAAGACATTAACTGCAAAAGTGCATCCAAAATGTTAAAGGAAAAGGTCTGTTTACACGCAACAAAATTACTTAAGTCACTCAAGAAGTATCCTGGAAGCCTGAGCTTATTCTTAGTGTGATAGTGCCCATTCCATTCTGTTGTTCATTGTTTTATAACCAGATATTACAAGGTTTTAGAGTAAATGTTAATCAAAACCTGCACGAAAAGTTACTCCATTAGCTAAATTTATCAATGATTATCCTAACCACGGCAGAAGAAAGCACTGTAAAATACTTGTTGGCAAAGCTAAGTCTGCAGGTAACCAATCACGCTCTATTCGCACGGGAGAACATATGAATATTACGGTGATCTTATATGCAGTGAAGAAAATGAACTAAGCACCAGTTGGAGTGTCCTACGAAACTTTACACTTACACAGACATCTCCCAATAATTCGTTGTTCGGATATTTTTAAAAATACATCATTTTCCAAACGAAAGCATAACAATTTCAATAAAATATTCTCAGTTGCGCGATGTGCAATTTTTTTTTTTTTTAGTTTGTAATTTTCATTAATCCCATTTTCATTTATTCAAGATTTTTTTTATATTTATCTCAATTCTCTTCATTATTTCAACATACGTATAAAAAAAATAAAAATATGAAAAATACTTTTGCAAACAATTGTAATAAAAAAATTTCTTTTTAACTTTTAATTTCTGTCAGGAAAAATCTTTTTAATATTTCATGTAAAATTAATTTAAAAAAAATAAATTAAAAAATAGTAATAATAGTAATAATAATAATAATAATAATAATAACGTATTCTCAAAAGAAATGTTCTTTAGCTAAAAGCTGTTTTTCACTCATTATTTAACATTTTATTCCTAAGTTAAAGATAGAAAAAGTTATCAACACACATACACAAACTTAGTCCAACATAACTTCAACTGATTTAACCAGACATAAACCAACTTGTCCTAACTTATCTTACCCTAATCTAACCTTACCCACACTAGGGTCTCGATGATTTTGAACTGTCCATAATCTGAGGTCTTGAAATGTTATCCTAGTCTAATAGTATAAAATATCTCCTGTCGTTAACTGTAAAACCTGTAAAACGAATTTTTAATTAAATTTTGTGAGCTGAGATATATAAAGCAATGTAATGAGCATTATAATTTGAAGTTATCCAAATAAAGGAAGTGTCTCTAAATTTCTGCCGCCTGAGTGATGAGAGGAGTCGCTCTCGAAAAGCATTGGTTTTGGGGGATTTTATTATTTATTTGATTTTACACGATTATAGTGTTTTTAAAAAGTGTGTGTGTGTGTGTGTATATATATATATGTGTGTATATATATATATATAATATATATATATATATATATATATATATATATATATATATAAATTGAAAATAAACCACGAAGGAAAAAGGAAACACAGAATAGTGCTCAAGCATATCCTCAGGAACACTGAAATAAAATAACAAGATCGAGACTATATATACATATAGGTCACAAAAAAAATAAAAATAAAAAATAAAAAGTAGGAGGAGCATACAAATTTATAAGGAAATGCTACCAAAGTTTTAGCACTTTGCCCCTCTTGTCTAAATCCATTCTGAACGAATTCAAAACAACAGGATCACAACGAAAAAAGGCCCTGGCTAATGTTGAATTATTTGCAAGTTCGATAATGGCAGACTCAAGAATGTTTCTATTAACAATGTTGTTTGAGTGAAACAAAAGTGAAGCTTATTCCAATCAATGCAGTGGGATAACTCTGATGAATAGACGAAAAGGGCACTGGACGACTGTCCCGTTCTAACGGAATACTGATGCTGTTTTACACGCGTTTGCAATCCTTTCCCGTCTATCCAATGTAAAAGGAATTACATTGTTTTCAACCAATTTTATAGATAATGCCTGAATTATTGGTAGGACTATTTTTTACTTTGATATTTTTCACAATATTGTCATATGAAAATACTACGTTAATATTCAAAAGTTTAAGTACATTAGCAATGCCTAAAAAACCTGGGAAAAATGGAAGTACTAAAATATTCTTCGACAAGTGCAAGGGTATTATTCACATGATAGAAAGTTCGTTTGTTATGACAAGCTTCCACAAAAAGCAGGTGGATAACACAAATCACTTCCAATATGTTGATTTTTTCTAATTCAGTGTCCATGTATTGCAGACTAGCAATCCTAAGAGCGCGGAAAAAATTGAAGGAATATGGCTTTCTTGATGGAGGTGTCATTTCTGGAATAAAAGTGTACGTAGGACAAATTGTTTGTTTTTTTCCGATAAATACTAAACGTAAACTGGGCTTTCCCTATGTACACGCACGTCCAAAAATGGGATTGAGTTGTTTTGTTCCACTTGTAAAGTAAACATAATGGAGGGGACTTGATTATTTAACTGAAGGAGAAAGTCATCCAGGTCACGCTTCATGGGCCAGATACACAAAATATTGTCAACGTACCGCAACCAAGGGATGCCAACCGCTAGGATTCTCGGAATGTAAGTGATTTCGAAACACTCATATAAATATTGGAGAGGAGGGGCGACAAGGGATTACCCATGACCATCCCAAAAACCTGTTGATAATATTCGCTATTGAAAGTGAATATACAGTCTTTGATGCAAAGTTTAATGAGTTCCAAAACGATGTGTGGAGGTAGTGGCAGGCCATACTTATGTAATTCTCGGGAGAGGAAGTCAAGCATATCGTCAATTGGCACTTTTACAAACAATGAACAAACGTCGAAACTGATCAATCTATCGTTGGTTTCAGTGCGTATATGACTCAGTTTTTCAGTAAGGTCCGTGGAATTTTTTACATGTGAATCAGAGATAGTTCCTAGAATGGGGGACAAGACTTTGACAAGCCATTTGGAGAGTTTATAGGTGATAGAACCCACAGAGCTAATAATAGGGCGCATAGGGTTGCTAGGTTTGTGGGTTCTAATAAGACCGTAAAGGTAGGGAAGAGAAGGCGAAGTGTACGTGAAAAGCGGAATTAAGTCCTTATGATTTTTGAGAACGCGTTTCAAGCAACTATTGAATGATTTGATAGCCTCGTCAGTAGTTTAACCGCCGATTTCCTTGATAATGCCACTGCAAGCTGTTCGTACCCTGAAATGGGCGTATGGGCAGAATGGTGCTCTATGTGAAAAGGTGTTTAACGCTTCATACTTCCACTTAAACTATGAATGCATCGATAATATATATATATATATATATATATATATATATATTATATATATATATATTATTTCGTTATAAATAAAAGAATACGTTATTTGAAACGAAATGACAGAAGAAACCCAACCTTCCTCACCTGTGTCTACAGACAGAAAGACAGATTGAGAGAAATTATATATATATATACTGTATATTTTTTTTTTTTTTTTTAGTTCAGGAAGAACCGATTCGCCTTATATACTGTATATATATATATATATATATATATATATATATATATATATATATATATATATATATATATATATATGGGATGAATTTCACAATTAAACACGTGAAATGAATGAATGCTGCAGCATATATATATATATATATATATATATATATATATATATATATATATTGACGGATTAACATTTCACGAGTTGGATGCTTTACTTTTTATAAACAAAGACCTCTTTACTTAGTCTCTCGAAAATTATGGATCTTTATGATTCTTTATACTCTCATCACCTCGTCATCTTCCCTATCCCATATTCCCTTCAGGTATAAAAAAGGTTGTCAGTGTCTGGTGACTGTAACTTTATTATGTATTTTTTTTTACGTTAAATTATCAGTTTGTTATATGTTTCAGCTTACATGTTTACTTATATCGAAATAGTTTTTAGTGATTATAGAAATATATAAAATTCTTTATTTATTGCAGGTATTAAAATTACTCTAGCTGATAAAGTGATAATATAATGGCTTCTCAATTAATTGGTGATTCAGAGAGGCAACGTGTGATAGATCGCATACGAGCAATAACATTTCGGGAAGCTCGTGATGCTGGAGCCACCTTTATACCACGTTCATGGGTTGCCAAAAAGTTGCGAAAAGTGAGGACTTCGTCAAAAGAAATTGGAATAAAACTTTGGATGAATATGAAATGGATACAACCAAATCTGGGCGCCCAAATTTGCCACTCTCTCAGGAAACAAAGACATCATTGAAAGCGGTACACGCAAGCGGAAAAACAGCTGTGCTAAACTTTCTAGAGAGATCGAAGTGTTGAGAAGAAAGATCGTTAGTGGTGAGATCATTTGACTGTACCGTCATAGGCAAGGTTTAAAGCCTTGGCATGAACTTCCAAAGCAAAGAAAAACTCAACTCAACATCGATGACAGAATGTGGTTTGCCCATTATCTTGAAGATTGGGATGTGGATGATTCCATGCATTTAGCTGTCTCCGATGAATTTTTTGTTTACGTAACACGTCGGCTTAACTACCAAAATGATCGAGTGTGGACCACAACACCAGATGAAATCGATGACAATGAACATTATCGCGAATTATTAAAAAGTCCAGACTGTGTTGGTGTATTTGTTTTGTTCACTGCAAAGAAGCTCATGTGGGTGCTGGAGCCAAATGGTCAGAGTTGGGATTGACAGTATTTTCGTGATATTATTCTATCCCAGCATGTCATTCCTTTTCTAAGAAACCCAAACAATGTTATGGATGTCGATCAGGTCACACTTCTGCACGATAAGGCCCCCTGCTTTAAGGCATTAGCCACTCAACAGTTGTTGCGGAACCATGAGATCGATTTCTTTGGAAATGAAGAATGGCCAGGAAATTCTCCTTACCTCAACGTCTGTGAACACATTGGATCAGTTATAAAGGACAAGGTTAAATGTCTCTTGTTTCAAGAACCTGCAGCAAATCGATTTTCGAAGGATACAATGACGCAACACATTGAAACTGTTTTAGCAAATTTGCGTAACGATCAAGATCTATTCACGTCACTTTTGGCAAGCTACCCAAAGCGAATTCAGGCTGTCTTGGAAGCTAATGGTGGGAACACCAAGTTTTAATTGTTTCTCATTAAATGCAGGATTAAATTCTCTTTTGTGAGGTATGTTTAATTTTACTGTACCTCTAATGGTTTAGGCCAGTGGTCGGCGAACTTTTTTGGGTATTACCCCAAAATATATTTGAGGACGTAATCAGGACGTGAATTCGTAATATTCTAAAATTTAGAATAACGCCACATTTATGTAACAAAATAAAATAAAAATATACGAAAAAAATATCAGCACAAAGTGTCTCTCATACCGCACGCATTACCCCCAAAAGTTTTAAATTTACCCCATTTGGGTAATTTACCCCTGTTCCCCGAACACTGGTTTAGGCCATGGGCGGGGGGGCTAAGGTTTTATATATATATATATATATAAAACAGAAAAGAAATTGAGCGTGCATGAGAGTATTATTTTATATTGAACATTTAAAAAAAATTTAAATCGTTGTCATTATCGTGTAAGTAACATTTTCAATACGTATTGTTTCGTTCATTATAATGGCGTTGTAATACGTATAACTATATTTACTGTATATGTCTATAATGGTATTATTCTATATTAAACTTTATTAATTTTGGAAATGAAATCATTGTTGTTACTCGTAACTAATTTTTGCATTACTTACTGTCCAGTGTGGCTTATCTAATAACTATTGCCTGCATAAAATAGTTCATTCACGTGAGTTCCATTATATAAAGTACATTCCCAGTCTAAATATGGTACTTCTTTTTTTCATTTTCGGTAAAAAAAGTTAATTTTTAAAAGACTTTCCTCTTCAAAGATGACTTTAAAACTTGAAAGTACAAATTTTCATAACTTAAAAATGTTACTTTTCTTTATCGTTTTTATGTAATTTTACTATTTTTTTTAATATAGATAATACGGGTCACATAAACAACAGCTGAGAAAGTTTCTTCTCGTAAAGCGCGGAATGTGACTTAGACGTCGTCTTTTTTAGGAACCATTGCCTGCTTCGCCTGATGAGCTTGCAGTACTGCAACGTCCTCCAGCATATACAGGAGATCAGAGGTATCGATTTAAAGTAATATTCCTGTGATCTTCCCAGCCAGATCTGGGTAGATGTCTCTGATAACAGGGAAAACACGTTCTCCAGCATCTGCTTCTGTTCTTGTGGCAACGAGGAAGCCAGCATGGATGGTGTCAGGGGCTCTTGACCGTGGATATGAACAGCAGGCTGAGCAGATATCGGCTGAGCAGAGGCAGCGTTAGCACTCGCTCCTTCTGAGGCAGGAGGATTCCTCATATTGGTGGTATACTTGAAACTGGAAGGTCGAGCGGCGGTAGCTGCTAATGCAGACTGTGGGAGGGCAGCTGTTTTGCTCAGTAAGGGCGTTGTAATACGAATATGTATTATGGTATATAAAGGTATTATTTTCGATTAAACATTTTTTGAAAGCAAATTTATAAATGCCTTTCGGGGGAGGTTACTGCCTATTTTAAATGTTTATTTTGCCTATTTGCCTGCCTTTTTAAGGGGTTTTAGTGCTTAAACATCCGGGCTCTAGTTATCACAATATTACCGGTATGTGGTTCTTTACTTATTTGCATCTTGTTTTTATACAAAGAAAGAAACCTTAAATAATGGTCTAAATTGCCCACTCTAAGAAGAAATTTAGTAATCCCTATACTTGTCGATTCACTATTTCACGCCCATCTCAGGAAACGTATCTTTCCGAAGTAAGGACCCATATATATATATATATATATTATATATATATATATATATATATATATACCTTACCTTCCAACATTACAAAGGTTTCGCGCGATGATTTCTCATTTCGCGAAGGTCAAGCTTGTCGCCCCTCCTCTCGAGTTGGCCTGGTGAAGTAGGGAGTTGGATTCTTGTGCTCTCCACCTCACATAGCCAGGTACGCCCGGCTCATCGGGGATTGTTCTGAGCCAGGCGTCTAGTCTTCTTTTGAAGATTTCCACAGCAACTCCCTTCGTGTTTCTTAGGTCTTTGGGCAACTGATTAAACAGTTTTGGTCCTCTCACTACAAAACTATTTTCTTTCAGGGTTAAGGATGTTCCCTGTCTCGCCTTCAATTTGGGAATACGACACAGTCTACCATTGTTTGGGGAGTTATAGGGTTCAGAGTAAGATTAGGGACTAGTTTCTCCATTATTTTCCAAGTGTAAATAATGGTGTAACTCTCTCCTCCTTTCCAGTGAATATAGGTCTAGTTCGCGTAACCTTACCCAGTAATTTAGTTCTTTGCACCCATTGATTTTGGCTGTGAAGCTTCTCTGGATCCCTTCTAGCTGTCTAATGTCTTCTTTTTTATATGGGGATGTTAGGACCAAGCAGTATTCCAATTTGGGTATTATCATGGTTTTCAGCAGAGGAATCATTACATTCCTATCCCTTCGTTTAAAGGTTCTCAATATCTGACCCGTTATTCTCTTTGCTCTGTTTACTACTATCGTATTTTGTGTTTCAAATTTCGCATCATCTGTCATTACAACCCCTAAATCTTTTGCTTTAGAATTTCTCTGAATTTCCTATCCATTTGGGGTATAATATTCCACGGATTTTAGGTCTTCTCTTTTTCCTTACCGTAATAGCTGAAATTTCTCGGTGTTAAACTTCATATTGTTGTCTTCCGTCCACTTGTAGATTCTGTTTATGTCGGTTTGTAGAGATCCTATGTCTTCTGGGTTTATTATTTTTCTACTGATCTTTGTGTCATCCGCAAAGGATGTTACTGTGCTGTCTCTGGTAACGTCCTCATCTATGTCAGTTAGCATGATTATGAAGAGTAGTGGAGCTAATGCTGTTCCTTGTGATGCTGAGCTGAGGACCACTGATTCTGATGAAGATACTCCTTGTACTGTAACGACTTGCCGCCGCTCACTAAGGAAATTATATATCCATTTCCCTACTTTTCCTGTTATTCCCATAAATTTCAGTTTATGTATTGTGATTGCATGGTGACACTTGTCGAACGCTTTAGCAAAGTCTGTGTATAGTACATCATAGTTTTCATTATTTTCAAGTGATTCAATAATGTTGTTGTAGTGTTCCATTAGTTGTGATAGGCATGATCTGCCTGACCGAAACCCGTGTTGGTTATCATTGAATTTTTTCTGAGTTTCCAAAAAGTCAGATTTCTGTCTAATTACACTGGTCAACAAAGATTTTTCATCAGAGTAAAATTTGTGGTGGCTGGATAGCAATTGTCACGCTGATTCCAAAACTGCATTCAGATTTTTTCTAGCACGTATAGTTTTCAAGGTGAAGGCATATATATAACTACACAGATTTAACCATTTTAAATAGGCAAAATACTAATATTTCAACATTTGATTGTGTTATTTTATTGTGTTTTTTTAGTTTATTCATCTTATTTATTTCAATTATCTTAATTATACATCTTATGTATTTCAGGTGTGAGCTTTTACGTCTAGCAGCATTGTGATTCGGGCAACAACGCCGTGCTTTGTGTGTCAAAAGATCAGTCCAGTCCAAGAACTTGTTGTGTCAAGTTGGTGTACATTTTTTTTAAATTTATAGTTTGCTCAGGTCAGTCAACATGCCTCGACAATGTAAGAATGACCCCGACAAGTTCTGTTTCGTATGCGGCCAGTTGACAACTAAAACACAGCGACGAAGTATTACAACCGACATTAAGAAAATATACAAGCTATACTTTGGTTGCCATCTAGGTGACCAAGATAAACCATGGGCGCCACATCAAATCTGTTCTGCCTGTTCAAATGGATTACGTGATTGGCTTAACAAAAAGAAAGCTTCAATGCCATTTGCCATACCCATGATATGGAGGGAGCCGAGAGATCATCATGAAGACTGTTATTTTTGTAGTGTGAACTTAATGGGGTTTTCTGCCAAGAACAAACACCAGATTGTATATCCAAACTTGGATTCAGCACGTAGACCAGTAAAACATGATGAAACATTGCCCATTCCAATTCCCCCAAGTGATAGGCTAGATTCTATCATAGATGACATGGAAAGTGATGAAGGTGCAACTGGCGTTTCCGAACCATCTACAGAACCAGAGTACACTTTTGAAGGTAGACATTTAGAGCCTAAAAAGTTAACCCAAGGACAGTTGAATGATCTTGTTAGAGACTTATCGCTGTCTAAAGAGAAATCAGAGCTTCTCGCCTCAAGACTAAAGGAGAACAATTTACTTGAGAACAATGTTCGTATTAGTTACTACCGAAAGCGGAATTTTGAATTAACAGCATTCTTTTCAGTAGACGGTCCTCTCTGTTATTGCCATGACATCAATGGACTATTTACAGCCATATCTCAGACGTATGTGGCATCTGAGTGGCCCTCTTTATTGATTCGTCGCAGAGAAGCCTGAAAGCAGTTCTTTTGCATAATGGTAATATAATGCCATCCATCCCCATTGCCCATTCCGTCCATCTAAAAGACATATGACAATATGGATATACTACTTAAGGCAATCAAATACGACAGTCATCAATGGAATGTTTGTGGAGATCTAAAAGTTATAGGAATGCTTATGGGTATGCAGTCAGGATTCACAAAATTTTGTTGTTTCCTTTGCATGTGGGACAGTCACGCCACTATAGAACATTACACCAAAAGTGACTGGCCACTTAGGTATACATATGTCCCAGGGATAAGCAATGTCCAGTCTGTCCCTTTAGTGGATCCCCAAAAGATCTATCTGCCACCTCTTCACATTAAACTTGGTTTAATGAAGAATTTTGTTAAAGCAATGGGTAAAGTCAATTCTGAAGGGTTCCAATACCTTTCAAGGAAATTTCCGAAGGTTACTGCAGCAAAATTGAAGGAAGGAATTTTTGTTGGGCCACAAATAAGGGAGGTTTTGAATGACACTGAATTTGAAAAAGTCCTAAGTCCGCTGGAATTGAAGGCTTGGCTGGCGTTCAAATGGATATGTGAAAACTTTCTTGAAGCAACAAGTCACCTGTGTATAAGGATGGAGTCAAGAACCTCCTTGATGCCTTCAAAGAAATGGAGTGTCGAATGTCGTTAAAAATTCACTTCCTGCATTCCCACTTAGATTTCTTTCCTGAAAACCTTGGTGCAGTGAGTGACGAGCAAGGAGAGCGCTTCCATCAAGATATTCAGATGATGGAGAAGCGCTACCAAGGATATTGGAATGAAAGCATGATGGCGGACCATTGTTGGATGCTGTATCGTGACAATCCAGGCCAAATTTACAAAAGGAAATCACACTCACAGCGCTTTTAATAAAATAATGTATATATTCTTTTTTATAAGTACACTGAATAAGGTATATGATGTATTTGTTGTTTAGCATTCCTAAGTGTGATCTATACATCCATAAATTTTCTTATAGCAATATCAAAAACTTAAAAATATCAAAACCAGTGTATCTATATAACTATACGTGCTAGAAAAAAATTAAACCAGATTCGGAATCAGCGCGAAAGATGCATTAAGAAAAGTGTGATCATGTTTGTGATGAGAAAAAAAGTTTCATTTTGTTGGCCAGTGTTATTCTTTCAAATATTTTAGTGAGATGGGATGTAAGCGACACTGGCCTATAGTGTTTGGCCTCGGATCGATCTCCTCCTTTATATATTGGGACTATGTTCGCGCTCTTCAGGGTGCCCGGTATTTCTCCCGTGTCTAGTGATCGTCTCCATATCCAGCATAGGAGCTCAGCGATTGCATTCTTGCAGTTTTTGATCAGAGTGGCATTCCATTTATTCGGTCCTGCCGCTGAGTGTGTTTTTAGTTTCCCTTTGGCTTGTGTAATATCATCAGTCGTAAAGTCGAAATCCGTTATACTTTCCCCTTGTGGTTCTTCTTCAAAGAACGCGTTTCTATCGCATATCAATTTGTCAGTTTTTGGGATACTGAAAGATGATTCGTACTGAGTTCTTAATATTTCAGATACTTCTGTTAGATCATCAGATAAAACACTGTTCTCATTTTTTAAAGGTCCGATACTCGCATGGTTTTTCGACTTTCTTTTTGCAAAATTATAGAAGTACTTTGAGTTAGCCTTTATCGCTTCTATAGCGTCGTCTTCTTCTTTTTCTGTGTGCTTCTGGATTAGTTCCTGTATTACGACATCGATACTTTGCAGTTTATCATTTAATATTTTTTTGATGTTATCTTTACAATTACTTAATTTTGCAGTCACTCTTTTTCTCTTCGAAACAATGCCCTCTTTTGTCTCTCGAACCTGCTTCTCTTTCCTCTTTGTTGTATCTTTGGGACATGTTTTTTCCACAATTTCTAACGTCTTCTCCTCTAACATCATTAGCAGGATGTTAGAGGTTTTCCAATCTATTACTTCCATGCTGGATGTCACATCTTCCCAGTTTATAGCTTTGGAGTGAAAATTAAAAATTTCGAATTTGCTTCTTTCTGCTGTGCGTATTCTTTCCTTTCCTGTTGCCTTTATATTAGTTGTTATTTCAATGATGTTGTGGTCCGATATCATAATTGGGGATATTTCTACATTATCAATTAGATTACTGTTGTTTGTGAGTATCAAATCTAGGAAGTTGTTTTTTCTTGTGTTTTCTGTTATTTCTTGCGTTAACATAAATTCATCAGCTAGAGCTAGTAGCATTTTTACCTGCTCCTGGTCTTCTCGTGTGCCCCTCTTGTCCTGATGTATACATATATTTTTTCCTATCCTTTCACCACAGAGAAAAAAATTTGGGGTTGGAGAGTGTAGAACTTTTACCAAGTTTCTTACCTCTGTAATGGAATCTGAAAATTTTGAGGTTGGCGTGTTTGGGGGTCTGTACATTACAATTAGTACCATATTTAATTTTTCAATTTTTGCTGCTACACATTCTACGTAGTTGTTTGAGGTACTTATAACCATTTCTGCTATGTGCCTTTCGCGTGTGTAAATAGCACATCCTCCTTTACCTCTCACTGTTCTGTCGGCTCGGAGGATGTTATAGTTGTCAATTTGTATTTCTTTTTTGTCAATACAAGACTCACAATTTTCACAGTTCGCCTGGTAGTCCTTCAGCCGAGTTTCTGTGAGGCATGCAAAGTCTGCTCCGGCTTCTTGCATGAGTCCCTTCAGGTATACAACTTTGTTCGTGGAATGGTTTGATTTAAGGCCCTGTATGTTGGCTACAATTATTTTTATTTTTTCTCTTTCTTTTTCGCATACAGGTGGTTCCGATTTGTTTTCCAATGGGGGTGCCGGTTTCGTTGCCTTGTGGTCTTCCGAGAATTTACCTCTTTTTATCTTTGTCGGTACCTGTTGTCCCGATAGCGCATGAAGTGCCTTTGTTCGTACCTTCTGTCCGGCTCTCGGATTCCTATATTTATATTTGTCAACTGGTTTTGTAATTGCTGGATAGTATTTAGCAGCTGAAATGTGTTGGCTGCGTCTAAAAAATTGGCATTCTTCTTTGATGTTCATTTTTTTCTGTTCACTCGTTGCGTTCCTTTGAGGGTGGTGGTATCGGCATTTTTTCCGTATTTGCAACTGCCATATCTTGCATAAGTGTTGCAGACCGTAAGATGGTGGAACATGCATTTCTTATCAAATTTGCAGTATCCACTTGTGTAATGCGTTTTGCATAATGTGGGATGTGCATATATGCATTGCCCATCCCGATATCTGCAGTTCCCTTTCGCGTAGTATTTACATACGATATTTTCTACGTTTCTACTTCTTTTCTTATTATTTTCAAAGTTCTTAATTTTGGCATTATCATTATTTTTCTTTGGCTGTTTATTTTCTACGTTTTTAGTTATTATCTTTTTATCATTTCGCTCGTTGGACCGTTTGACTACTTCAAAACTTTTACTTATTTCTTTTCTTTCATCTATGTCTTCCTTCCGTATTATTATTATTTTGTTTATATCGTTATTTGTTATTAAATTGTTGTTCGTTATTATGCTGTTATTCGTCATTTCGTCTTCTCTCTCATCCACCCGGTTTTTCGTTGGAACCATTCCGGACCCATGTGTCCCCATTATTTCATTCTTTTTTGTAACTTTCGAGTCTGCTATCTCCATTTCTTTAAAGACCGCGAAAGAATTTACGGTCTGTGTACATGCGCCACATAGAAATTTGATCCCCACGACGTGTTTCGCGTTCGAGACGAGTTATTTCCCTATCATTCCAATTCATGCAGATAAAGTCATTTAGTCGTTGGCAGAAATCATATCTAATCGCCAAGTTTACCGTTGTTACTAGATTGCACAAAACACAGATTAAGTGAGAATTTGGATCCATAGCCATGCTATTCCTTAATTAGCGTAAAAAGAAATACCCACACAAATTCTTTATTTATTTATTTTTATTTTTATTTCTGTTTCTTTCCTTTCAATAGTCGAGGGTATTTCGAGAGTTTTCTGACCTTTGCGTTTTATGACCTTTTTCCTGCCTTGTTTCAAACTTTCTCGAATGCCAACCGTATTTCGTTTTGAATATATACGTTAAAACTGGTGATAAATTATGTAATCTGTATTGCACTTTCTTAATTTTAATGAATTTCACTTTATAATTTATATGCACGGATTCACTAATACTTTATACACTTTCGGGTGCAAACAGAATAAATCGCCGAGTAGATTATTCCCTTCTAATTTGGGTGTTAAATAGAGAGAGCAAAACAGCACGTCCATTCACCACAGGGTACAAGCAATACGTATATATATTATATATATATATATATATATATATATATATATATATATATATGATACACACAGACCGTGCATGGAACAAGGAACTCTTCTGGGATAATTAAATCCACTATAGTCCGAATAAGTAATGGTAAATGACAAATACCATAGTTTTTCTTTTTCATGATGCAAGCCCGACGTGGGCAACGGGTCTCTCGCAAAGAGGTCCCATAAATATAGCTTCCCTCACCAGCTATCTGCAAAGCAGACAGGATCCAGCTTTGGGACATGGATCTATGGTCCATCTAGATCCATGTCCCAAAGCTGGATCCTGTCTGCTTTGCAGATAGCTGGTAAGGGAAGCTATATTTATGGGACCTCTTTGCGAGAGACCCGTTGCCCACGTCGGGCTTGCATCATGAAAAAGAAAAACTATGGTATTTGTCATTTACCATTACGTATTCGGACTATAGTGGATTTAATTATCCCAGAAGAGTTCCTTGTTCCATGCACGGTCTGTGTGTATCATAAAAAACTCAGGGAACCATTCTGAGTTCATTCCCATATATATATATATATATATAAAATTTTATATTGGTTTTCACACTTACAAACACGCATTCTACATAGTTTCCGTCATACCAATACGTGACTTTTATTACAGAGATTGCGAGATTGTTCCTCTCATTTTACGTTCATTTTGATGAAATGTGTAGAAAGCTTTTTGTATTCGTTTATTTGTTTAAAGTTTGAAATTTTCTATATTGTCTTTCGTTCAGTCAACTTTCGTCATAGCTGCAGAAGAAATTTTTATTTTAATTAAATTTAGACTACTAACAATACCTGATGTTTGGCAAGCTTCTAACATTAATTATATTCGTAAGAGGAAATTCGTTTTTATGCACGTTCAGATTAATTTATTTGCTCTTGATATATATATATATATATATATATATATATATATATATATATATGGGGTGCGGTGGGTACATCTACAGGGTAAGTGGTATTGCGTGCGAGCAAACGCACTATATGTACAAATTCTACATATTATATAATTATAGTAGCTAATGATAAACTTCCTACCTGGCCAGTGGGTATGTACTGTAGACTATTCTGAAAAATACGGTACTGTCTTTAATAAGATTTTTATTAGGATAGGCGGCGCTTACCTAGCTTACCCTGAATGCACCCCACTGAATTTATATATCTATATATATACATATACCGGGTCGCCTATGATTCAGGAACCATAGGAATAATTGTATTTTTTTTCTAATAATTCTTGTACTTTCTAATAATGTTTTTTTCTTTATTTTCTTTTTGATGAAAAAAATCGAGTGGAGTGATATCTGGTGACCTGGGTGGCCATTAGATAGGACCTCTTCAGCCAATCCATCTGTTGGGGAACGTTTTATCAAAGTTTATCGGTACGTCATCCAGGTCCATCTTGATCCATCAAAGAGCAAATAAAGAAAAAAAAACCATGATTAGAAAGTACAAGAATTATTAGAAAAGAAATACAATTATTCCTATGGTTCTGAATTATGGGCCACCCGGTATATATAAAACGCTATTTCACTTCAATTTCTGTATATTGTCCTTTATGAAATTCGTTCTATCAGACAGTGTGATTCATTCTTTTCTCTTTAAAGCTACAATGTTGATGACGAAAGTTAGGTCGAGTACCTGAGGATATAATATTTTAGGAAGGAAGAGAATAGATAGTATTTAATTACGAGAGAAACAGTAAAAGAAAATACGTTGAAATTTAAAAATATAAACTTAAAAAAATTAAAATTGAACATGAAATTAAAATTAAAATTTAGCATATGAAATTAAAATTAAAATTAAATGACTGCAATTAGATTTGTTATTTACTGAAATTTATTTTATTCAAGAAAAAGGAGGTTATTAAATTAATTTTAGGATGTATCTAAAGCACCCTAAAAAAAAAACACGTTTTAGTTGATTTGGATCAAATGAGTTTTGATTTTGATCATTAAAGTATTGGTTAACATATGATAACTGCATTATTTAGAGTTACCATATGCGTTTTGTTGGCTAAACTTTGGTATAACAAAAAAATGGTATCTTTGAAATAAATAAAAACACGTTTATTTGACCACCTTTTGTTTGGATCAAATAAAGCAATGTTTACCATATAATAATTGTTTTATTAATTAATTGCCATAAGGACTTTTTGGCTTTATTTTGTTATTGTAGAATTTCAGTGTAAATGACTGCATAAATACTAATGCATTATCAGTGATGGGCATCGATACACGAAAATCCCTAAGGCGATACCGATACATCGATACTCGTAAATCGTCTAAAGCGATACCGATACATCGATACTTTATAGATGGCTAAAGCGATACCGTTACCGATACAAAAGTATCGCTCGATACGTAACGCCGATACATGTATCGCGATACTGCCCATCTCTGTGCATTATATTCCCAAACGAATACCCATGCATCCATATATATATATATATATATATATATATATATATATGCACCCATCCATAAAAGGTTAATATTAGTTCTTTTAGTTGCAAAAAAGTTAACTTCTTTATTTTCTAAATCTAAAGTTTTTAAAAGCAAATACATATTTTTTCACCTTAAAAATTTATTCGTTGAAATTCTAATATAGGCTACAACTAATCTATAAATACCCAATTTGTTAAACGAGTCTCTGTCACTCGGGATGGCATTTTGTTTCGCGGCATCGAAGGTCGTATGATGGAGGGGTTCCTGCTTTACGTGGGATCCAAACCACGGGTCGCTACATTATCTGGACGCAGAGGATGGCCCCCATGGAACTAGTATCCAGACCCAATGTCGCTTAACTTCACTGATCGCTGGGAACCAGTGTTATAACCATGTCGTAACCCTCGGGATGGCATAACAAGTAAAGCACCTTGTACGTTGCGTGAAAAAACAAAAAAAAACGGTTCGAATCTGGTTAGGGTGAAAATGTTTCAGTATTTATTTGTATATATAATGTTCATGAGTGAGTGTATAGTAGTTAAGTTAAATTTAAGTGAAGAAATTGTAATTTTAAAAGAAATCAGAGAAATAAGTTAAATATTTTAGTAATTAGACAATGAAATAATTTGTTTGATTTAACCCTTTCACTCAGTAGGCAATTGTGAAGCTGAAAAATAAACCATATTCATTTTTATTCAACCAAACGTAAAGGCAAATTTCATTATTTTTACCCTGTATTCGTGAGTGTGACAGGGTTAAACAAATTGTCGTTTAAAACAAGCATTCGCAAATTTTGCTTAATCAACTACATATCTTTTACTGCATCAAATTATTAACAACGAAATTTACTTTGTAACAGGAAACGAGAATTTCGGTGTCTTTAAACAAAACATAATTTTGTTGAAACACATTTTAATAAAATAATAATAACAATAATAAGCTTTATTCAGAAAGAACATATTACATAAGATATACATCGTATCCATACAGGTCTACGCAATGTTGATATTAACATTCAGTTTTGTATTTTTAGTGGGTAGTAGTTTAATTACAGTATTCTTATGTGAATATGCCGTTAGGAAACATGACGAGAGCTTTTCAGTCAAAATCTATGCGAATCATTTCAATTTTTACAAAGGAAAATAAGAAATATAAATAGAATTAGTAAAAAATAAAATAAAGTTGCATTTAGTTAATTCTGTCACTACAAATGAAAATTGAGGTAATCTTCACAATAATAGAAAGAAGAAGTGGTAAACAATACGATATAATAATAGAAATAATAGAAAAAGAGAAATGGTAAACAATATGGTAAACAGAACCTGTTGAAATACCAATAATAACACTGGTCAACAAAGATTTTTCATCAGAGTAAACTTTGTGGTGGCTGGATAGCATTTTTCACGCTGATTCCAAAACTGCATTCAGATCTTTTCTAGCACGTATAGTTTTCAAGATGAAGGCATATATATAACTACACAGATTTAACCATTTTAAATAGGCAAAATACTAATATTTCAACATTTGACTGTGTTTATTTTATTGTGTTTTTTTAGTTTATTCTTCTTATTTATTTCAATTATCTTAATTATACATCTTATGTATTTCAGGTGTGAGCTTTTACGTCTAGCAGCATTTTGATTCACTTTTGAAGGTAGACATTTAGAGCCTAAAAGTTAACCCAAGGACAGTTGAATGATCTTGTTAGAGACTTATCGCTGTCTAAAGAGAAATCAGAGCTTCTCGCCTCAAGACTAAAGGAGAACAATTTACTTGAGAACAATGTTCGTATTAGTTACTACCGAAAGCGGAATTTTGAATTAACAGCATTCTTTTCAGTAGACGGTCCTCTCTGTTATTGCCATGACATCAATGGACTATTTACAGCCATATCTCAGACGTATGTGGCATCTGAGTGGCGCCTCTTTATTGATTCGTCGCAGAGAAGCCTGAAAGTAGTTCTTTTGCATAATGGTAATATAATGCCACCCATCCCCATTGCCCATTCCGTCCATCTAAAAGAGACATATGACAATATGGATATACTACTTAAGGCAATCAAATACGACAGTCATCAATGGAATGTTTGTGGAGATCTAAAAGTTATGGGAATGCTTATGGGTATGCAGTCAGGATTCACAAAATTTTGTTGTTTCCTTTGCCTGTGGGACAGTCGCGCCACTATAGAACATTACACCAAAAGTGACTGGCCACTTAGGTATACATATGTCCCAGGGATAAGCAATGTTCAGTCTGTCCCTTTAGTGGATCCCCAAAAGATCTATCTGCCACCTCTTCACATTAAACTTGGTTTAATGAAGAATTTTGTTAAAGCAATGGTAAAGTCAATTCTGAAGGGTTCCAATACCTTTCAAGGAAATTTCCGAAGGTTACTGCAGCAAAATTGAAGGAAGGAATTTTTGTTGGGCCACAAATAAGGGAGGTTTTGAATGACACTGAATTTGAAAAAGTCCTAAGTCCGCTGGAATTGAAGGCTTGGCTGGCGTTCAAATGGATATGTGAAAAGTTTCTTGGAAGCAACAAGTCACCTGCGTATAAGGATGGAGTCAAGAACCTCCTTGATGCCTTCAAAGAAATGGAGTGTCGAATGTCGTTAAAAATTCACTTCCTGCATTCCCACTTAGATTTCTTTCCTGAAAACCTTGGTGCAGTGAGTGACGAGCAGGAGAGCACTTCATCAAGATATTCAGATGATGGAGAAGCGCTACCAAGGATATTGGAATGAAAGCATGATGGTGGACCATTGTTGGATGCTGTATCGTGACAATCCAGGCCAAATTTACAAAAGGAAATCACACTCACAGCGCTTTTAATAAAATAATGTATATATTCTTTATTTATAAGTACATTGAATAAGGTATATGATGTATTTGTTGTTTAGCATTCCTAAGTGTGATCTATACATCCATAAATTTTCTTATAGCAATATCAAAAACTTAAAAATATCAAAACCAGTGTATCTATATAACTATACGTGCTAGAAAAAACATAAAACCAGATTCGGAATCAGCGCGAAACATGCATTAAGAAAGGTGTGATCATGTTTGTGATGAGAAAAAAAAGTTTCATTTTGTTGGCCAGTGTAATTAACTTCTATTATTATAAATGAGAAAAGATGATACAGTCTTAAAGTTATAAAAATACAGATAAATGAAGCACATTATAAATATAGTGTAATATAATGGAAACTTTGAATATATAATTTATATAACTTGTGATTGCACCCGAATTAAGATTGTGAATTTTGCATATATAATAGGTTATTTTCTTTGTTTAGTAATATTTATAAGTTGCACTATATATACAAATATATACACATACATTCATAAGGGTTAATAGTGTTTAGTGATTTGCGAAACGAAATTAATGATGATACTTGTCTGATATTTATAGGTATAGCGTTCCAGACATCTGCCCCTTTGTCGGAGAGAGCATTTCCTGCAATTTGCATTGAATAATTTGGTTTATGTATGAAATCATTAGGAAACTTTGTATTAAGATTATGGTTGATCTGATGCGGGGAGTAATCGCCCTGTGAATTGGCGAAGTATAGTTTCCATTATTAGCAACTTTGTACATACTGATACCGACAGTAAGTTTATACAAGTCATTTAGTTTTAGAATAACTAAATTTCTGAACGTTGGAGAGGTATGAGATTTCTTGATTCTTGTTATCATTGTTTGAGAGAGTTCGTAAACATTTTTTGGATGAATTACTTCCAGCAGATATCGTATTGCGATAATGAACTTACAATTATTAATGGAGTGTGCGCCATTAGTCTTTTAAGTTACAATCATATACTGTATAATGATTTTGCTAAGTTCAGTAGAAACCTATTTGCACACATCCATTTATAGATATGATCTAATTGCCTGTTCACTTCACTCATTAGGGTGTTGATATCGTGGACCTCATGGCCGTAACTACCTATGAGGTCACCGAGGTCCGGACCTCGGTAATTATTTCCTAAAAAAAAAAAAGAGACTGAACCGTTCTCAGTGTATGAAACGCATATTACCGCTTTTCTTTTGAAAAGAGGGAGCGTCGAGCGTTTTGTGTTTTGTGTTTAGTGTATAGCTTGGGTTGTGTTTGTAGATGTCATTTTGGTCTGAATTTTGCTCGTCCCGCCGCGCTCGAAAAAAATCTGGACCTCACTAATTTCTAAACCCTAGTTACGGCCCTGAATTCGTGGTGTGTAGAAGTGTGTTGTATCATCTGCATATTGAATACAGTTTAATGTTGTTTATCGATAAAACTCATTTACACGCTTTAAGAGAAGTAAGGGTCCAAGGATAGATCCTTGTAGAACACAATTTTCCAATGCAGCATATTCTGATGAAATGTCATTTACTTTAACATACTGGTGACGATTAGAGACGTATGACTTAATCCAATTTAGCATATTTCCCCAAATGCTATGTGTTTAATTTTTCTAGTAAGATATCATGTGATAGCGTATCAAAGGCTTTCGACAGGTCGAGAAAAACTAAGATTGTGTGTTTTTTTATAGTTTAAGTTTTTTTATAGATATTTTCTAATAGCATGTTGATAGCGTCTTCTGTGGTGTAGCCGTCTCTAAAACCAAATTGTGTTTTTGCTTGACTATCGTATTTAGCTAAGAATTTGATTAGTCTATTGCACACGATTCTCTTAAATAATTTACTTAAAGTTGGTAATATGGAGATTGGTCGGTAATTGGATGGAGAATCAGAGCTGCCTGATTTGAATACTGAACAAACCCTGGATATCTTCAGGTAATCAGGGAATACACCTTGTACTATTGATTCATTCATAAGTCTTGTGAGTGGGGTTGCTATATCATCTGATATTATTAGTTTATATATATTTTTACTGGAATTGAAGTGATAGTTGTTCTCATATTTTTTAAGTTTTTCACTATTGCTGAGTTTCGTTTGAAAAAATTGGTTCAAAGAAGAATGTATTTAGTGTTAGTTGTGGCATATATTGTTGGTAGTGACTGGAATGGCTACTGCCGTGTTGCTTCTTATTTTTGGAAAGAAATTCCTCAATAAATTAGCCACATCTTTGGGATCACTGTAGGAAATTCTGTATTATGATAACGAAGATACGGAATTTGTCTTTTTTTTTTTGCATTAACTAAAACTTTTGAAGTGTCTCACAACCCTTTAGGATTAGATTTTTGTTCGGTAATTTTAAAATAATAATGGCCTGTTTTTGCGGTTTTTATGAGCGAATTTAGTCTGTTACAATAACTTTTGGATCAAATGTAGAATTCGGACCCCAGCCTTCTTTAGTTAGCTTTATAAGGCTAACTAACGAAAATATCACGACCTAACCTAACCAATCGTTAGGTTAACTGTACGCCCTTGACGATTGGTTAGGTTAGGTCATGATATTTTCGTTAGTTAGCATTATAAAGCTAACTAAAGAAGGCTGGGGTCCGAATTCTACATTTGATCCTAACTTTTATATGTTTGTTTATTGATATTATTCTTCCATAATTTATAGAGAATGTTTATGGTTGTTATAATTATAATTATTTTTTGACACGAGCTTCGACTTTATAGGAAAATTAGCATTAATATATCCATGAGTGTGTTTGAGAGTGCTTGAAATTTTGTTTCTATTTCACAGTTACTTTTAGTTATTCTCGACCAGTCAAAACTTTATATTTTTGGTAAATTTCAATTTATTAATATGGTTGTAGGGTCTGTAGTCAATTTTTATTTTCTCCTATATTTGTAGATGGCTAATTAACATTGTGTATGTGAGCAGATGGTCCGTAATCTGTAAATCTGTAATAGGAGTATACCTGACGTACAGTCAAGGGAAGATCGCCCCCAGATTTGGTAAAATAAAGTGGAGTTTTCTCTTTACTATGTAGTTCTTGTTGGCATTATGGCTAAATTAAAGCTATTTGCAGTGAAGAGATTTTAGAAAAAATTAGCATTATTAGGATTTATTTTAGCAATATCGGTATTTAAATCTCCCGCAATGCTGCAGTTATTGTTGATGTGATTAGAAGCTAAAGTCTTATCTATGCTCGCAATAAACGTTGGCAAGTTACCATTTGGTGGTCGGTTGATGCCTAATATTGAATAGGAAATGTTATTTTTATACATCTCAACTGCTAGAGTTTCAGAATGATCAGTTATGCCTGTTAATTGCCCAATAGGTTTACTTTTATGATTAGTGTCCATAAAAATGCTTACTGTTCTGCTCCTCTCTTATTATTTCTACATATATGGTGGCTCGTGTAGCCCGGTATATCAAAATATTATTATTATTTTCCTTTAATCAGGTCTCGGTCAATATAACACGTAAATTTATATTATAACAATTTTAGATTGACCATCAACTCATCAAAGTGATTTGGACTGTTTCTGACATTTAAGTTCAAAATAGATATGTTTCCGTTACTGTGTCGCGCGTTTAAGGACGTATCTACTGGCACATAGTTGCTATTTATTGTATTTGAGACTCAATTATTTCACTCACAGATCACAGAGGAAATTATAAAAAACAATAAAACAAAAATGGAAGTAAATAAAGGAAGTTAAGAAGTAAAGAAAAGAAGTTAAAAATTAAGAGGAAGAATGAATAACAGCGAAATGATATTGAAAATAAGGATATGGAATTGAAAACTAGTAAACAATGCAATGCATAATAAAGCAAGAACTAATATTATGTAAATATAACTCAGTGGGGATTATGTTATAACAATACTGAACGGAATACGTACACCCTTCAGTTACGAGGAAGACTCAGTTGTTTGTATTTGTTGTCGGACATTATCGTATCGTAGTCAGATTTAGTACAGATAATGATTTTTTGTCCCACCCCACTTTTCCTATCCTAGTTCTTCCATTCTCTCACGTAACAGGTTTTTAGGAGTTTATCTTTCTTAAGTTTTAACAATTTGTCATATAAAGTATTTATTTTCCGTAATCAGAAAGCTATTTATTCATGAATATATTGCGTTTGATATGTATGAGAGCACTTCTAATTTCAGACTTCCCTTGAGGATCACAAAGCTTAAATTTAATTAGTCTTTTATCACCATCATTGCCGAGTCTTCTCACTCGATGCGCCTGTGTAATTATATTTTCAGGGATGTTCAAGCGAAGTTTATCCCTTATCGCTTCTGTGACTAGAATTTTCATTTTGGTTCCCCTCTGAGATATCGGGATCCCGTAAGAAAGACGGTATCTTTAAGAGATTATTTTTCTTTGTTCGCTGTACATATTTTGTCCTTTTCATTCTTCTGATTTTCAACATATTTTCCCAGTGTGGATCTTTTCTCAGTGAGGATGCGTTTGTTGATCCGAGTTATTCTCATTCGCCATTTTGGCTCTTCTGTGTAATACGTCTGGTAACACGATGAATGGTGAAAGAGGAAATATTATGTCACTGATTAAATCTCGTGTTTGCTTTAAATGTTAAATTATATTACATGAATTTGTAGTTTTTAACTTCTCGTGTTAGCTGCCAGAGGGTGTGCGTTCGTGTGTTCATTACTGGTAGCTCTTTCCAAGGTCATTTTAGTTCGAGTGAACAAAGTAGTTTTCTCTGTGTATGTATACTTAGGTTACGTACATACAGTATGTATACATTTACCTGTACACTCGTACAGACATAAAGGAAATAAAATAAAAATAAATCGAAGTAAAATGAAAAATTTAAAAAAATGAAATAAAATTAATTATAATATTTAATAATAAATTCACTTTCATTTTTAAATATTTTTATTTAATTATTTATTATTGACTTTATTGATAAAACTAAGATAAAATTAATAAAGTGCACAGAATGAAATGAAAATTAAATGAACCTTTTATGCAAACTTCATAATATTGATATCTTTTGGATAAAATGCAACTAGTAAAAATTGTATTATTTTAGTAATAAGAAAATAAATTGCAAATAGTGAAGCTTATAAACATGAATGGAAAGCATTTAGTATTAAAAGGATTATTAAATAAACGAATTAAATTATTAATTTTATCAAATTACTAATAATTAATTTAAATACATTTAAAAGGAGAATAATATCAAAGCATTTGTGTCCTCTTTTATAGGGTTGCGTCACAGCCAATGTCGTAACAACGTTTCCCGTTGATCAACGAAGTTGAGTGACATTGGGTCGGATAGTAGTTGGATGGGAAACCGTCCTCCGGGTCAAGATTATGTAGCGACCCGTGGTTCGGATCCCACTTAAAGCTGTAGATCTCCTCCGTCATATGACGTTAGATGTTGCGAAGGATGTCAAACAACCTCATCATTACAATTATCTTATCTTACGCATCTGATTATATCAATAAGTTAAATTTATAACTTCGAGTTAAGTCATATTCCTCTTTACTATTGCGATTAACTTCACTTTATCATTATATGGCAAGTGAATTCATTTATTAGAAACTATGCTCCAGTTGTATGAGTGTATAAATGAAAGAAGTTTACATACTAGTGAACTATCGTAAAACTATTTTAATTAGTGTCATGATCATAAATTATGGCTCGTTAATTTTAAAGGAATTCATTAAATTTTGATTCACTTGAATAATTAACTCATTTACAAATGGATTTACTTCATTTTCGGAATCATATTTGCCAAATCACTATTAACTTATCAATAAACGAATGACATATAAATATACAGATGACAATGTATAACTAACTCCTCATAAATAACCAACTGATAAATTATGAGGGGTTTTCACACTTCATTTTTTAATTATTATTAATTAATGACGAGTCTATAAAGTTATTACAAGGAGTGTGTCGAGGTAAGTTTATAATATATATATATATATATATATATATATATATATATATATATATATATATATATATAGCGTTTGAAGATTTTGGCATAAAAAGTATTTAAGCTCCAGACAGACAAATTGTAATCAGTTGGATTTTGGGGTCATAAAATAACTGATTTAACTCAATAATAATAATAATAATAAAAAATAGAATTTAGAAAAAATTCGATGAAAAAGTAAAATTAAAAAATACTATTGGTGTATGGATAGCCTCACGCGATTGTTTCTCGTTTTTGTGGCTGGTTACCAAACACACACACACACACACACAGTTAAGAATTAAAGTAGAAAAAACAGTTCCCCCAACTCCCTTCACTAACAGAGAATAAATTAAAATTTATATTTAAAATTTCGTGTGCATTTTATCAGGAAATAGAATTGCAAATATGCTTTTATTGTTTGAATAAATAAGTCTTTGTTTGCACGCCTGCAACCCCAACTCCTAGTGCCCTTTCATTCCCCTGTCACATAATACAAATTTTATTTATTATCTGAACATGTACAAATACGCTTTACAGCAAAGCATCGATCATATTATTAATTAAAATTATTATACTTTTCAGTACAATACCAAATAACCCAATATATATATATATATATATATATATATATATATATATATATATATATATATATATATTATATATATGAAAATTATTTCACGAAAGTAACACGTGAAAAATATTTATGATGAATAAAACCACGAAGGAAAGGAAACACAAAAGGTGCTCAAGCGCTTTCGTCTAATGACATCCTCAGGAACACTGAAGTACAAAAGGTTACGGCCTATATATAGGTTACAGAAAGAAAAAAAATAAAAAAAATAAAAAATAAATAAATAAATAAATAACATACATACACACAAACATATATATATAATATATATATATAATATATAACATATCTATACACATATATATATATATATATATGCAATAAACAGAGAAGTAAAAATAAAAATTAAAGGATTAACAAGAGGCATACAGATTTGTAAGGAAAAATATCGATTTTTAGCACAAGATCAAATGAATTATAAAAATACAAATTTATACTGGAAATCTGCCCGGGTTTTAACACTTTGCCTTTTATAGTCAAGTTTCGATATATATAAAAAATAAAATGAAATTAAAAGTTAATAAAGTAGCACAAGTTTACCAAAGATTTAGCGTCCTACCCTTTTATCTAAATCTGTTTTGAAGGAATTCAAAACAACAGGATCGAGTTGAAAAAGACCTTTGCTTATGTTGAAGTTATTTGAAAGTTGGATAATGGCAGACTCAAGAATATTTCTATTAACAATGTTGCTAGAGTGGAATAAAACTGAAGCATTATTCCAATCAATACAGTGGGATAACTCTGACAAATGGACAAAAAGAGCACTGGACAACTGTCCTGTTCTAACGGAATATTGATGCTGTTTTATACGTGTGTGCAAATCCTTTCCCGTCTGACCTATGTAAAAGGAATCACATTGTTTACACCCAATTTTATAGATAATGCCTGAATTATTGGTAGGGCTATTTTTTACTATGATATTTTTCACAATATTGTTATATGAAAATACTACATTAATATCCAAAAGTTTAAGTACATTAGCAATGCCTAAAAAGCCCGGGAAAAATGGAAGTACTAAAATATTTTTTGACAAAGTACGAGTGTTATTATTGACACGATAGAAAGTTCGTTTTGCCTTGTTGAGACAAGATTCCATAAACGCAGATGGATAACACAGATCACTTCCAATACCGTTGATTTTTTCCAATTCGGCATCGATGTATTCCGGACTGGCGATCCTAAGGGCGCGGAGAAACATTGATGAAAAATGGCCTTCTTAGTGGGGTGTCATGTCCCGAGTAAAAGTGTACGTAGGACAAATTGTTTGTTGTTTTCCGATAGATACTAAACTTAAAACCTGGGCTTTCCCTATGTACACGCACATCCAAAAATGGGATTGAATTGTCTTGTTCCACTTCTAAAGTAAACTTAATGGAGGGGACTTGATCATTTAACTGAAGGAGGAAGTTATCCAGGTCACGATTCATGGGCCAGATACACAAAATATCGTCGACGTACCGCAACCAAGGGATGCCAACCCCCAGGATTCTCGGAATGTAAGTAATTTCGAAAAACTCCATATAAATATTGGAGAGGAGGGGCGATAAGGGGTTGCCCATGGCCATCCCAAAACTTGTTGATAATACTCGTTATTGAAAGTGAATTTACAGTCTTTGATGCAAAGCTTAATAAGTTCCAAAACAATGTGTGAAGGTAGTGGCAGGTCATACTTATGTAATTCTTGGGAGAGAAAGTCAAGCATATCATCAATCGGCACTTTTGTAAACAATGAACAAACGTCAAAACTGATCAATCTTCGTTAGTTTCAGTACGTGCATTATTCAATTTTTCAGTAAGATCCATGGAATTTTTTACATGTGAATCAGAGATAGTTCCGAGAATGGGGGACAAGACTTTGACAAGCCATTTGGAGAGTTTATAAGTAATAGAGCCCACCGAGCTAATAATAGGGCGCATAGGGTTGCCAGGTTTGTGGGTTTTAATAAGACCGTAAAGGTAGGGCAGAGAAGGTGAAGTGGACATGAAAAGCGGAATTAAGTCCTTATGATCTTTGAGAATGCGTTTCAAGCCACTATTAAATGATTTGATGACGTCATCCTGCGGGTTCTTCCTAAGTTTGCTGTATGTGGCGGGGTCCTGGAGAAGCTCGTTCATCTTTCCGATGTAGTCCACTTTGTCCATAATAACTATGGTGTTAGCCTTGTCTGCTTTAGTAATATGGAGCTCCCCATCTTTTTTTAATTGTGAGAGGCTATCGCGAAAACGTTTAGGAAAGTTATCTTCGTAATTACCATTCGCCGCACTATAAACGAGGCCTTTAACTATGTTAAACAAATACTGAGGGAGATTACACTGTTTTTCAAAACACGCGAGACTGTAACAAATTTGTAAAGCCGAAGGTTTTTTAACAATAAAAAAGGACATACCATATCCAAGGGCACTTTTTGCATCGTCACTAATGTTTTTCGAAGAAAGGTTCAAAACACACTTTGAGCTTGCTTTTTTACTCCACTGACTATTTCGAATGAGACTTTTAATTTTCGATCCAAAATGTTACGAAGTGAAGTAGTTCTCCGACGCAACTCGTTGTAAATTTCATCAAACAAAGGTTGGATCCACGGTTGGGGAATAACGGTTACAAAATTATGTTTGGCGATGTTTAAATTTTTGAAGGCGGACCACTCATTTTGTCTGGTGACTTCAATATGTTTCTTTAAAATTAATCTGCTGAAGTTGTTGAACGGATGGTCGTCAATTTGTCTGAGGCGAATCGGAAGCAGGGATTTGGGAAGAACTTGCTCCTCTAGACAATTAGTAAGAAACTTTCGTCGGATACGAATTGCATGCCCCTTCGGCTTGCTGTTCCCTCTCTTGTCCCGTTTGTGTCCGTGTTTTCTTCTACATTAATGAAGGGGCATGCAATTCGTATCCGACGAAAGTTTCTTACTAATGTCTAGAGGAGCAAGTTCTTCCCAAATCCCTGCTTCCGATTCGCCTCAGACAAATTGACGACCATCCGTTCAACAACTTCAGCAGATTAATTTTAAAGAAACATATTGAAGTCACCAGACAAAATGAGTGGTCCGCCTTCAAAAATTTAAACATCGCCAAACATAATTTTGTAACCGTTATTCCCCAACCGTGGATCCAACCTTTGTTTGATGAAATTTACAACGAGTTGCGTCGGAGAACTACTTCACTTCGTAACATTTTGGATCGAAAAATTAAAAGTCTCATTCGAATAGTCAGTGGAGTAAAAAAGCAAGCTCAAAGTGTGTTTGAACCTTTCTTCGAAAAACATTAGTGACGATGCAAAAAGTGCCCTTGGATATGGTATGTCCTTTTTTATTGTTAAAAAACCTTCGGCTTTACAAATTTGTTACAGTCTCGCGTGTTTTGAAAAACAGTGTAATCTCCCTCAGTATTTGTTTAACATAGTTAAAGGCCTCGTTTATAGTGCGGCGAATGGTAATTACGAAGATAACTTTCCTAAACGTTTTCGCGATAGCCTCTCACAATTAAAAAAAGATGGGGAGCTCCATATTACTAAAGCAGACAAGGCTAACACCATAGTTATTATGGACAAAGTGGACTACATCGGAAAGATGAACGAGCTTCTCCAGGACCCCGCCACATACAGCAAACTTAGGAAGAACCCGCAGGATGACGTCATCAAATCATTTAATAGTGGCTTGAAACGCATTCTCAAAGATCATAAGGACTTAATTCCGCTTTTCATGTCCACTTCACCTTCTCTGCCCTACCTTTACGGTCTTATTAAAACCCACAAACCTGGCAACCCTATGCGCCCTATTATTAGCTCGGTGGGCTCTATTACTTATAAACTCTCCAAATGGCTTGTCAAAGTCTTGTCCCCCATTCTCGGAACTATCTCTGATTCACATGTAAAAAATTCCATGGATCTTACTGAAAAATTGAATAATGCACGTACTGAAACTAACGATAGATTGATCAGTTTTGACGTTTGTTCATTGTTTACAAAAGTGCCGATTGACGATATGCTTGACTTTCTCTCCCAAGAATTACATAAGTATGACCTGCCACTACCTCACACATTGTTTTGGAACTTATTAAGCTTTGCATCAAAGACTGTAAATTCACTTTCAATAACGAGTATTATCAACAAGTGTTTGGGATGGCCATGGGCAACCCCTTATCGCCCCTCCTCTCCAAT